>PVLA01004531.1:0-173310 GCA_004027455.1 Hydrochoerus hydrochaeris | reverse complement strand
TTTTTTTTAATTTTGTATTATTTCTATCTTCTTTCTGTTTCATTTTTTTCTCTAAATAAAAAAATTTGAAAAAAAGATTAAATAAAACTTATAAACGCTTACCCAACCTCATCAAAAAAGGAAAGACTCAAGTTCACACAATTCAGAATAAAAATGGTGAAATCACAATAGAAATCCAGAAGACCATCTGTTACTTTAAAAACTTGTATTCTGATAAACTGAAAAATGCAGAAGCGGACAAATTCCTAGATACACATGAATTACCAAAGTTGAATGAAGAAGATATAAAAATCATAAACCAATATCAGTAAAATTGAAGATATAATTAAAAACCTTCCAACAAAGAAAAGCCCAGGCCCTGATAGCTTCATTACTGAATTCTACAAGAAATTTGGAAATCTAGCACCACTACTTTTCAAACTCTAATGAAATTGAAAAGGAAGCAATACTCCCAAGTTCATTCCTGGAAGTCAGCATTACCCTGATACCAAAACTGGGATAGGACCCAACTAACAGAATTATAGGCCAATCTCCCTAATGAACACAGATGCAAAAATCTTCAATAAGAACAGAATGCAGCAAATCATCAAGAGGATTATACACCATAACCAAGTGGGATTCATTCCAGGAATGTAGGGATGGTTCAACATATGTAAATCAATAAATGTAATGTACTATTTTAACAGAGCCAAAGACCAAAATCATACCATCATCTCAATAGATGCAAAAAAAGCTTTTGACAAAGTCCAGCAACCATTAATGATAAAAACCCTATAGAAAATTGGAAGAGATTATGTTTATCCCAATCTGATAAAAGCCATCTATGACAAGCCAACATCATACTAAATGGGGAAAAACTGAAAGCTTTCTCTCTAAAATCAGGAACAAGACAAGGATGTTCACTGTCTCCACTCTTATTCAACATTGTCCCAGAAACTTTGACCAGAGCAGTTAGACAAGAGAAAGAAATAAAAGGAATAAAGTTAAGAAAGGAAGAAGTTAAATTATCCTTATTTGCAGATGACATAATACTCTACATAGAAGACTCCAAAAACTCCACTAAAAAACGGGTGGATTTAATAAGCAAATTCAGTAGTGTAGCTAAATATAAAATCAACATTCAAAAATCAATAGCTTTCTTGTACATGAATAACAAATTCACTGAGAGAAAAATCAGTGAAACACCACCTTTCACAATATCACCCAAAAAAAATGAAATACCTAGGAATCAATGTAATGAAGGATGTAAAAGATCTTTACATTGAAAGTGACAATACTCTGAAAAAAGATTGAAGAGGATATTCAAAAATGGAAAGACAGCACTTGCTCTTGAATAGGAACAACCAATATAGTGAAAATGGCTGTATTTCCAAAACTGTTATACAGATTCAGTGCACTCCAAATCAAAATTCCAGTAGCATATCTTACAGAATTAGAGAAAACAAACCTAAAATTCATCTGGAACCAGAAGCAACCAGAAGAGACCTAGAATAGTAAAGGCAGTTCTGGGCAACAAAGACAAAACAGGGTGCAATCCCTGACTTGAAATTATTCTGTAAAGCTACTGTGATTTAAAAAAAAAAAAAAAATTGTGGTGATGGCAAAAAAAACCAAACCTGAAGATCAGTGCAACGGATTAAATGATGCAGAAGCAACTCCAGATACACTAAGCCACTTTGTCCTTGACAAAGGTGCCAAACACATTCACTGGAAGACTGATTAATAAATGGTGCTGGAAAAACTGGCTCTGCACATGCTGAAGATTAAAATTGGACCCATACCTTTCACCATGTGCTAAATTAAATTCATAATGAATCAAAGATCTAAATATTAAAATAGAAATATCTACTGGAAGATAGAATAGGTAAAACTCTTGAAGACATTGGTGTAAGCAAAGACTATGAATAAAACCCTGATCACACAAGCACTACCACAAAGAATCAACAACTGGGATCTCATCTCATTAAAAAGCTTTTGCACAGCCGAAGCCACCAACAGAGTGAAGAGACAATCACAATGTAAGGGGAAACTGTTTGAAATATATACATAAAAGATAGTTAAGAGAGCTATACTATTGTCTTCCAGTTCATTATAAAGATTTGTGCTAATATTGTTTGGACAATTAAATGCAGATATCTTATACTCTGAGTAAGAAATTTAAAGATAGCAATACACAATGTATTAATCATCATTACTCTCCAAGTATCTTGCTTTGAAATTTTATTTTTTTCTCTTTAAAAAATGTTTTTTTATGATTACATTCTTACTAATCATTTATTTTAAAATTTTGCAGGTAGATGGACTATAAAACAATTGCCCAACAAACTTCCCAAGAAGTTTTTGGTTACAATCAAGATACATCTGGCTGGAAAGTGGTTAAAAATTCAGTAAGAAAACAATCATATTTCAAGAATTTATTTTTTAATGAGAATTCATTGTAAAGACATTTCTTTAAAAGTTTCTTTTACCAACTAGAAAAATATTTTTACTTTTGTGTTTTCACTTTCTTTTTCTAAGTCTGACAATTTACTTGTGGATTTTTATTTCTCTTTGAGAAAAAGATAACTGTTTCCACCAAGGCTTCTAAAAGATTTGTCGGGAATCTGTGAGTACAATTTTCTATTTGTTATCATTGTTTTAAACAATTCAGTGGCATCAGTGTATCCAGAATTTAGTGCTGCTTCATTAACTACAGCAAATTACTGAATACAAAATAGAAATTAGGTTACAATGTGGTATTAATAAAATAGTGACTATGTACTATCTAATCATTTATTTTCAAACCTAAAAACAGCCACAATCCACCCCCCCAAAATTTCTCCTTGGCTGTCAGTATCGCTCAGTGGTAGTTTATTTGCCTGCCATGCCCTGAGTTTGAGTCCCACAAAAACAAATATCCCTTCTAATGAATAATTTGCTAAGATAGGAAAATTCTACTTCAAGAAATAATTAGTATACAAGCACTTTGCTATCTTCTTGCTAGAAATAGTACTAAACTTATAGCCTTAAACTTTTTTTTTCTCTTAAATAAACTTCTAAAAAGTAGGTCTTTTTCCTCATTTGTTTTGCTGACATGTTTTTTCCCCATAAGCTACTTTTAAGGATATTTTTGAGGATTCTCCTGTTTCAAATACAAATATGCTAAGGAAATTGTGCTGACTTTTAAAACTTTGTTTACCTGGGCACGCCTCATTTTAAATTGTACACTCCCTAGCCTAGAGTGAGAGAACAAAGTGAAATTGTCATCAAATAGGGGAAAATCTAGGGAAACTTAAAATTTTTCCAATGCTTCAAAGCTTCATGTATTTAAACAGGAGTAAGAAATCAAAGCAAGAAACATATCCATATAACCATTATACATTTATGGAATCTATAGTATAGTGTATAAAGTGTGGCCTCTCAAAATCTTCCGTGGGTAAAAAAAGGCTTCCTATTACATCGCATGCCTATAATCCCAGCACTTGGGAGGCTCAGGCAGGAAGATCATTGCGAGTTCAAGACTAGCCAGGGTTACAAATGAGCTGCTCAAGGCTAGCCTGAACTGCTAATGAGACCCTGTCTCAAAAAGACCCAAAAAAAAAGAGGGGGTTACAGTGTCAAATAAGTTTTTAATATACTCCATAATAGCATGGAATCTTCTCTTGGAGATTCACTATGAGGCTTCAAGAAGTTCTAAAGTAAAGAAAGGTGTTTAATTTTAAGCTTACTTATTTTTCTTAACCTATAGCATGTTTATAAACCATTAGCCTAGAAAATGAGTCACTGACCTCAGATTTGGACTCTAAAAGAAGCTCTATCTAACCAAACACATACAGAGAGAAGTAGTAGTTTTTCACTATCTCCTTGCTACCACTCCAGTGCACCCATCATCATCTCTCATTAGAGTATTTGAGTAGCCACCAAATAAACTCTTTGTGTCTACTCTTACTCAGCTACATCCTATTCTTCACAGAATGGCCAGAGTTCTGTGTTTTTTTTTTGTTTTGTTTTGTTTTGTGACAAGGTCTTGCTATGTAGTTCAGGTTGGTGCAGAACTCACTGTGTAGCTCAGGCTGGCCTGAAAACTTGCAATGATCTACCTGCTGGGATTATAGACATGTGCCACCAGCCAAAGCAGATTTTTAAAGTATAAGTCAGATTGTGTCACTCTTCTGCCTAAATCTTCTAAAGGCTTCCTATTACATCTAAAACAAAAGCCACACATGTTACGATGATCTGTAAGTTACTACCTGGTCCCTGCCTACCTCGCTGACTTCACTTCCTACCTTTTCATCCTTGTTCTTACATTATAGCCAGCACAGACTTCTGCTGCTTGATGCATTAAACTTAAACCCACAGGGCTTTCATAATTGCTCTTCTTTTGGCTGGCATGTTCTCCCAGATCTCTACAAGGTTAATGTTTTTGTAGTCAAGTTCTTAACTTCATTATCTCCTCTTCAGAACACCTCCCTGGCCACCTGACCAGTCTCCATGTATATATACTCAGTCACTGTTTATCACTATGTGAAATTTATTTACAATTCATTTGTTGTTTTATGTCTTTTTTTTTTTTTTTTTTTTTGTGCCAGGGATTGAACTCAGGACCTCGACTTGCCAGGCAAGTGCTTAAGCCACTGAGCTAAATCTCTGGCCCTGTTTTATGTCTTTCTTATTAGAATATAAACTTGACAAGAATAGGAACTTTAATAGGAACCAGAGTAGGTATCCCTAGCACCAGAGCAGCCCCTCTCATGTAGACTCATAATATTTATTGAATGAATTTATGGACTTTACCAAAGTTAAATATCGCTTAACTACAGTACAAAAAATAACATCATATCTTATCAACATTTATCGTTTTTCTTAAAGTTTATAACCCGAAAAGGGCCTTTTATGATTAGCTTTGAACACTTGTAAACATGAAAAGGGTGCTAGTTGTTTGGTTAGAATTTTTTTCCTTTGTGCTCTTAAGGAATAAAATACAAATTTAACATCACACACTTCAGCCTACACATTTTCCTAAATATTAGAAGCTCCTCGGGTATTAATCTCATTATAAATCAGGCATTTTGCCAGATGATTTACTCCTCATGTATCACACAATATAAGCACTGTTCTTATTCCCATTTTTACAGATGAATACATTACTATCCCAACGTCTCCTAGCTCATAAATGTTGGTGAAACAAAAACTTTTAAAGGCTAACCCTTTGCTGCAAAGGCTCAGTGTACTTTCTTAATCATTATTTTCTCTGACTCCCCAAACTATTTGTGGAATAATTAAGGCAAATTATCTAGAAGAGTATAGTAGTATACTTTCTTACCTTCAGACATTTTATGGTTATTTAGCCAACTACTTTTTGTTCCTCTGCCAATTATTTCTATACTTTTTATTATTACCATCATTACCACCACTACATGTAATCGTGCCCTCTGAGGCAGACAAGTGAGATAGTCTAATAAGTATTTTAAATTAAAATATTGAGGTTAAAGCAACAAACATAACAAACACATTTTCTGTGACCAAAATGAAGAACACTACTTCACCCCATATTTATCCTGGCTCAATGTCTTCTAAACCTTGAGTTTTGAAATTCTTCTTGACTATCAAAATAATATAAATGTTGTTAATAAGATAGTATGAAAAATGTTGTTAAATTCTGCTGCCCTCTCGCTTTATAAAGAACTTTGAGAAAGAAAATTTGTTATTAAATAGTGAGTTTGTAGCATTCTTAAAAACAGAATCAGAGATTTAGATTAGGTCATTTCACACACTTCTGTACTTCCCAGGTGAAAGAATCAGTATCATCAGTGCCACTTGAATGTTGTCCATTCCTTATGCTGGCAGGAATAACTACTAAAGGGTCTTCCAGATCTTCTAAACAGAGCTGCAGCACAAAGGGGGTGTAGCTTAGGAGCTCAGCACCCTTCTTACCCTTCGTATTCTTGTGCTTTTAGCTCTTCATTTACTATGAGGGGCCCCATCCCCTATATATATCATTATTTATATGTAAATACTCCCAAAGCTGAACAAATCTGAAACATTTCTGGTTCCAAGCATTTCGGAGTCCAGAGAACTAACAGTTATACAGTGGAAGCACCGGAAGCATTTCAGATAAGGATAAGCAATTCATCTTACTTTAAGATGCTTTAAGATACTTCAAGTTTTCTTCATTGTTATTTCGTACATTAGCCTACCTTTAACTTCAGTAGTATATTTTCAGCTTTGACTAAATTTAAGATGTGAATCTTTTCACTTTTTTATTTACAGATATCGTGTTGAAGGGATAATTCCAGAATCATCAACTAAACTATCTGATTTCCTCTACCAGCCTGGGAACAAGGTTATGTGGGACAAATCACTGAAAACATACGATGTGGTACACAAGATTGATTCGGTGATTTGTTAGTAGTATACTTTTATTGAATTTGTTCAATTTTATATCTCAATGAGTTATTAAAATTATGCATACAGACAAGATTTTATAGATTTGAATTAAGTTGAAGTTTTTATAAAAGCCTTAAAACTTCCTTTTGGGGCTGGGAATGTAGCTTAGCAGCACAGTGCCTACCTGGAAAACACAAGGCCGTTAGTTTGATTCCAAAAAACTTCCTTCTGTGTTAGTCAAGAGTTTACTTCTAACTAGCTTTATTTTGTTTGAAAACACATCTCTTGATGTTGTATACATTTTGTTATGAAGGAACTGAACATTTTGTTATGAAGGAATTTGACCTCCATTATATGGAAAACAAAAATTAAGCATGCCTTGTAGATGAAAAGTCAAGGCAATTCATATTACACTGCAAAACACGAACAATGTAGGTGCCATAAGGATTTATGACTAGCATTAAAGGATAAGGGTAAAGCACACAGAAATACTTTAATAGTATCCAAAATGTGACAGTTTAGAACACTTTTAGTTATTTCAATTAAATAACTAGGACAAGGGAGAATAAAAACGGAGAAAGTAAAAATATAGGTAATCAGAATAGACAATGGAAGACAGATGAGGGAAAGGAAGAGGGACAGTGAGAGGCAAGGTAGGTTGAGAAGGGGATAGAAGAAAGATCAGTAGGAGGGGAGGATACAGTGAAAAAGCTAGGAAGAAAAAAATGAATAAAATGGGAAAGAATGATACATGGTAAGAAAAGGTAGAAACAAGAAAAAAGAAGCAATAGCTCCCTTATTTGTTGAGACTGCTATATAAATAAGCACCTGGAAAGGAAAATAATTCTTAAAATATTAAAATTAATCCTCCATTTCTGTCACAGTTCATGTTTTTTCTCTCGAGTCAGTTTTGTGAAGGAATCCTGACTTCACTACAATTCCTCCCTCCTGGAAAGATGTTTATTCTCTGACTAGTTCATTCTGCAAATACATTTTTAGCACCAGTTGTGAACTATAATACTGTTGTTCAGGTACTGGAATACAAGACAGAAAAGCCCCTGCCTTCAGAGAGAATATATTCTAGTCAGAAGAGACATCATAAGTAAACAATAAAAAAGATATTATCAGATAATTAAAAGTATAATGAAGGTTAAGATTGATAAAAATAAGTACTATGAAGGCTTAAGGCAATGACCAAAAGCAGCTAACTGATACCTAATCAGAAAAAGTCTTTTGAGAGCTGGGGATATAGCTCAGCGGCATAAGCTCCTGCCTGGCAAGTGCAACTGCAAGGTTATGGGTTTGATACCATGTACCAAAAAAAAAAAAAGTCTTTGAGAGATATTTGGGTAGAAATGTGAATAATAGAATATGGAAGTGAGAAGGAAAGGTGAACAGTGATCTACGAGACAGAGGAGAGAAAATGCAAAGAACTTGAATTTTGGAGTTTGACAATGTTTAATGAAGAAAAAAGTCTGTGAAGCTTGAACAAAATGAAGCAGCAGCACTATGGTAAGAAGTGAAGTTGGAGAGGTTAGGCTGGGATCCTATTCTATAAAAGTCTATTATAGGGAGAAAATTTTATTCTAAGTTCAGTAGGAAGCCAGTGGAATGTTTTAAACCAGATTTGGGGCTGATTTGGTTTTAGGAGACAACTGTTGAAAGAAGAACGGATTGGAAGAGGATGAGAATGAAATTGGCAAGAACAGTTAGAAGATTCTCATAGTAATCCAAATGAGACACACAGTGGCTTACGCTAGAATGGTAGCAGAGGAGGAGGCAACAAATCAGAGGTTCCAAGATGCATTGTAGAGTCAACTGGATTTACTGATGCAGGGAGAAAAGAGTCAAAGAAGAATTCTAAACTGAATTGTGGTGAAGAATGCACAATTCAATAAACTTTAAAAAACTCAAACTGTATATTTAAAATGGGTTAATTTATAATGTATAAATTGTTCCTTAGTAAACTTTTTCAAACAGGTTTGGGCGTATAGCTTAGTGGTAGAGTGCTTACTTAGCATACACATGGCTGCCTTCTATCCCCCGCACAAAAAATAGTGTTGTGATTTTAGCTAATGATGATTTTATTAGGAAATGAGACTGAGGGAATGAAACAAACTTTTTTTTTCTGATGTTCATCAATGATTGAATTTGAAAAACTATAAATATTCATTGTTTTGAATCTTCAACCCATCAAAACAAACAAAAATTAGGCTCCATCTACGGTATCTGCTCATCACTTTAATATTTAGAACTCTGTAATTTTGTCTACATTTATTAAATTGATCTTAAAGTCCAGGAAGGGAGAGAAATTATAGGAAGGCCAAAGAAGGTGAACCAGTTTCATCTTGTAGAGAACCCTTGAAGTTCCTATCAATAAATAAAAGATGTCCACAACCTTTTTGAGATTTGAATATTCAGGCTGAGAAACATTTTCCATCACAAATAAAAATCCAAACATTGAACTATTTCATGCATCTTTATGTGAATCACATCAGAAAGATAGTTCTGATAGAACCGCTGAGCTAGCTCAGTGGTGCAGCACCTATCTGGCAGGTGCAAGACCCTGAGTTCGATTCCCGGTACCAGAAAAGAAAATAGTGAAGACAAAAAAAGAAAAAAAGATACTTCTGATGGTGGTGCAAGTCAGCTGTTACAATGGAAAGAATACCAGACTTGGCAAAAAAAATTTGAAAGATCAAGAGAGCTTATATAATTTGCTCATGGTTACCACAGCTAATATAGGATAGAATCAGGATTTATACCTGCTTTCTCGATTCTAAATGCCATGCCTTTTCAGATCAGTATCCCATAGTATCTCTGAATAGCATTATACTATAAGGAAAATTATTTTACTTTCCGATTAATATTTATAGTATTCATCTCCATGAGGGTGTTTTGCCTATTCACCTCATCAGTGAGGGCAGAATTTCTGGCACCAGACAAATGAAATAGATAGTAATTTATTAATCATTAACCACAGACCTGAAAAACAGGACACAAAATGTCATACAGGACAATATAAGAATATCAAAAGGGTGAAGTGCCCCGCAGTTCTTGTAGGAAAATATGATGGCATTATTATTTGAATAATTCCACAGGCCATCAGGGAAGTGAAATCCATTAAATAGGAATAAATAGTAACTGTGCTAGTCCTTTTGATATCAAGAGTTGTTTGGCCAGTGAATCTTATTTTCAAAAAAATAAGGAGAGAAACTCACTACTATGATAGTCAAGACCCACCAAATTTTACCAGATATCATAGGTAGCTCATAACAACAATTTTTATTTTAGGCCTTGCATCACAAGGTACTAAATTATATATTTTTCATACTATATTTCTTAGCCAATGTGGTATAGAAGAAATAGTACTGTACTGGGAAAACTAGAAGACCTGGATTCTAACTTTGCATCTATCTCTAGTTATACATATGATTTAATTGCTGAATTTCTATCTAAAAACTGGAAGTTGAGATCTTAAGACTATCCCCTGAATTTTCATAAATGTAGCTCCTTTAACATTAAAAAGGTAAGTTTATTTGAAGATACAGTCTTAAAATTTCAAAGCCTTGCTTTTTGCAATGAGGCCTATCTTATGTAATGAAATTCTTTGGGGAACAATACAAATGATAAATATTAAATAATTTTGTAATCTCTATGGTTTGTTACAGAGCACATTTATATGTCATACTATTACACAAAGTTTTGCCATGGGCTCAATTTCCCCCCGAGACTTTATCGACGTAGTATGCTTCAAGTACTATGAAGGGAATATGGCCATTATCAGTTGTAAGTTGAAACATTTTGCCCACATTTTGGAATCATTATAAGTCACTAATAATTTTTCTCTTTAATTCAAAGTTTGGAAGAAACTCTTTTCAATTTTTTTTCTTAATCCATTCAGTAAGACCCACAAGTACACCTATTATATTCTGATGCCAGGTATTCTACCCAATTTAGGAGGTACCACATATACAGGAGTCAATAATTATGGCATCTCCTGGATTTTTACAGCATAAACACTGCAAGACTCAATATAAATAGATAATTGTTTGCTAAAACTTCAAGGCATACATTTCTTTAAATCTTAAGGGCCAAATTAATTTTTGATATATAATTTTATACCTGAACTATTTATAATGGGAATATACAGTAACTGATAAAACTATTAAAAAATATCTGCTAGATGGGTCTTTACATAAACATGCTTATATTTCTTTTAGAAACTAAAGGTTTTGATATATCCTAAACATTTCCTCTGAAAATGTGTCACTGTAAAATGTAACTGTGAAACCATTTCCTTACTTGTGTTATTCACTTAAAACTTAAACATTTCATAATATAAGTGTTTTCAGACTATGACAGCTTAAGATAACTAATAGTAAAACAACTTTGGTAGGAGAGTGACAAAGATCCCTGTTTTTCTCTATAATTTGATTTAATCTTATTATTCCTATCTGAATAGTTTTCTCTACTGTGAACTACTTAGGGATGCAAACAATTTTGCTTTGTTACTACTTCCCAACAAAGTTTCAGTTACCCGGAAATGACTGTCTGCTAAGTTTCACAACCCAGACTGAGTCATCATGTTCATGCAGTTCGCTGTGTGTTACAGCACACCACTAAGGGCTGATGTTCATAACATGCCCATGTGATTTGTCCCATTTTTGAAATGAAAGCACACAAAATATATTCACTGCTTACAATTCAAAATACTATCTTGTCTGAATCATAAATCTATTATTATCCATATTTTGTAATCAGACTATTACTATTCTCTACTACTGGTCAGAGGGAAACTTAAAAAGAAGCACATAGGTTAAACCCAACAAGGACAGGTAATCAGTCATTCAGTACACTGATCACTATTGAATTTGCTGTAATAAATTTCCATTGAACAAAGTTTTAATGAATACCATTAGTTTCCTTAGTGTTTTTTAGCTTACTCTGCACTTTGCTTTGAGTTAAATATTTTGCATGCATTTTCTCACTAATGAGGAAACTGAAGTTCACATAAATGAAGCAGTTTAAAAATGAAGCTGAATAGCTATAAAACAACTGAAACAATTTAACTCTTTCTGATTTTCCAAAATAATTGCAACCTAGCACACTATGTACCTACCCTCATATTTAAACTATAGCAGGCTTTTTAAAGAATAAAATATAATCTCTACATTTTGTTGTGGTTGTTTGGAGATAAGGTCTGGCTATGTATAATGCAGGCTGGCCTTGAACTTGCTTATATAGCCCAGGCTGGCCTTGATACTCCTCACATACCCCTGCCTCAGTCTCCTGAGTACAGGGATTAACAGGCATGGGTACCTACATCAAAAATGCTTATTTTAAACAAAAAAAATTTTTAATATTATTTCTGGCAATACTATTAAGCCAACATAATAGGCTCTGTTAATACCATGGTACAAAATGGAAAATTCACTCACGTTTCCTAAACTAATGTTTCATATTATATTGCCCCTTGAACTGGTAATTTATGTTAAAATCATAGAAAAAAATCCATCTTCTCCACCAAGAGCAAGATTTAGTTGCACAAAATAAGCAAATATATTATTTAAAATATTTATGGAAAAGCATAATTATAAATTTAATCAAAATCAAACCACCTCCCTCTCCATTCACATATAATTTAAATATTATTCCATACAATTATTAAAACATTCTATGGATTTTTAATATTTTGAAGTTAGTTAAAAGAAATTAGCAGAAGAGGGAATTTTATTTTACTTATTTTAGTACTGGGGATCGAACTCATGACCTTGCACTTGCCAGGTAGGCGGTTTGCTGCTGAGCTAAATCCCCAGCCCCAGAACAGGGAATTTTAAATCATTCAACTACTTAAAATATTTTAAAGAAAAATACTAATAACAAAGAAATGACAAAATCTATGTACTACAACAGTACAACCAAGTCTTTTTCTATAATTTCTTTTGTTTCAAAACTCAGAAAATAAGTACTTTTAATAATTTATCTTATATAAAAGGATAAAAGCATCTTTACTAATATAAACATATACAGAAATGTATAAACTAATGTTAATGCTAATAACTAAGTTAAATGTTACACAAAATATGTTGATGGAAGTATTTTTCATCTTCATTTTAATTTTTTAAATCATTTAGCTAAAAGCGTGGACTTCCCAGGATATCCTCCAACTTCTGAGTATATCCGTGGTTATAACTATCCTTGTGGTTTTGTGTGTTCACCTCTGAAAGAGTAAGTGTTATTTGTATTTATTTGACAGTTTTTAAGATGAACTTGCTCATTAGTAGAAATACATGCTAGTATATATTGTTGGTTAAAAAAAACCTCCCCATACATCAATTTTAAAATAACCTTTTCTATGTGTTTTCATCTTAAGTATAATCAGAATATATATTTTTTTCTATATAATACTATTTGAGGTTTCTGGGAATAGTCAAGAATACACAAACATTCCCTACTGTTCCACTTGTCCTGATATTTCCTATTTCTCTATTAGTCACTTTTATATATTAAGAATTTTTCATGAATTAAAAATAAATTTCCCTATAACAATTCACATTTATCAGCAGTAATGAACCATTTCCAATAGACGACATGCTGAGACAGATAGCTGCAGAATAAGATATCTGAGAAATACATTCAAATTAGAGAAAAGCTAAAGAAACTAGAAGTGAGTTACTGGGCCAGGGATATAGCTCAGTGGCACAAGCACCTGCCTGGCAAATGCAAGGTCCTCAGTTTGATTCCTGGTACCAAAAAAAAAAAAGTGAGTTACTGCCTATAGGTAGCCAGCATCAGGACAAAATGGCAATATAATGTACACAGATTCTGTAATCGCATATTCTGTAAGTCAATGTACATTTCAAACATATTTAAGCATTAATTTATGCTAATGATATCTTAAAATAAGTGTAAAAACTTTTATTGGTAAAATATAAACTCTCTATACAAGAAAAATTATTTGAGTGAAAACCAAAAGAATTATAAATCTATATTCCATATTTAGTTATATTTATATAACTAAAATGTTACTTTAATAAACAGAATCACCAGTATAGATGATGATAACATATATCACAATTTATGGTCTTTCTATTCATTTATTAATTTCAAATGCATGGCCAAGATTTTATTCTCCATAGCAGACAAGAACAAAATAAATGAAGGATTACTGCTCCAAATCAGGGAAGTAAATCAGTTGTTCCCAGGGATTCTAGTTGAAAAATTAGACTCCAAGCATGCTTCACAGGACAAGTGTCCTTCTTGAACTTTTTTTTAATCAACCTCTCCTTTGCAGTACAAAACAAATGAGACAAAAATCTCTAATCTTGATATCCCATCTAGAGTTCAAACTCTGTCTCATGTCCTGCTAGAATAAAAATATAGTTTCATTCAATTATAGAGAAAGATATCCAAAAAAATCATCCTTACTTTCTCAACATTTTAGACAGCTAAAATTTATGAACAAGACAAGTAAGACCCCTGTATCAGTAGCAAACTACTCTCTAGTAAATACTGGGAAAGCTTTTTTATGTGTTGTAAACCCACAGTGCAAATAGAGATTTAGGTCCACATAAAATACTAGGAAGTATGCTCAGTCCAGCCCTTTAAGGCACTGTAAAAATAGTCTACACTTTGCATGGAGAAAGGTATGAGAAAATGGAGACTAACACTGTCGGTTAGTGCAGTATCTTCATACCCCCGAAAGAATTTTTAAAACCTATTTCCCCTTGCATGTTTTTATCACCCTTAAAACTTTCCACAGGAACAAGCTGAAAGAGTATAATTTCTTGTATAGTGTAAATACTAGCATCTTTTAAAATACTATATCACCCTTATAAATGTATTAGTAAAATGTAAGTACCATAATTTGAAATCCACTGTCCATTGCAAAATACACAGATTTTATCAGTAATTTCCCATCATTCCTGTTTTTTGAACTCACATTTTAATTTTTCCCTTCTTCACGTAATTGTATCCTAATGGAACATACTTCAGGTTTTGAATTAACTTTTAATCATCATAATTTTCTGCAAAACAATGTGAATTTAAATTTTTAAATATGTTTTCTCAGATTTTATTCACAAAAATAATTAAAATGGAAAGAATATAACTGGCATTTGATGCCTTCAAATCCTTAAATGTATTGAAAGAACTGACATGGTTTGGAATAATATTTACCTCCCAGGTAATATTTACCTCCCATGCTTTCACAACTCATTTCCAGTAGATCAAATTGTTCCTTTAGCATTTCAAAGATTTTTATACCATTTGCCATGGAAAAGCACCATAGTTCTTAGTCATTTACTTTTTAGTGTGAGTGATAAGTATGTCTTTGTTTTGTAAAGCAAATGAGTTATTTTGAACAGGCTGATCAGAATGAAAACTACATCACCGTCAGAAACATATTAATTTCTATAATGCATATAGAAGTTATGAATTTAAAATTTTATTCCCTAAAAGTATTCGACCTCTCATAACCCAGTTTGAAGATCACTGTGTTAGAACAGAAACCATTAGTCTTCTTAGAGGACTACTTGGAAATAACATATCAAAATGTTAAAAGTACAAAGCTTTGACCTAAATATTCTATGTATTTATAAAAGCATGAACAGTTTTATTACAAAGATGTTTTATTGCAACATGTACTACTCAGAAATTATCAGAACCTGACAGTGAATTAAAAGGACCATTAAATACAGTATGAAGTACTATAGATGACTATGAAAAACAAGCAAATCTGTAAGTATAGATACAGAAGGAAGGAAAAGTATTCTATTAAGAGGAAAATAATGCTAGCTGTAGATATTTCCTTTTATAAAACTATACATATCTGTAGCTATATTTATATGTGTGTGTATAATATATAGGTACATAGGTTCATATCCATATAATTTTAAAAAATCAGTAAAATTACAAAAAAGGAAAAGGTGCCTAAAACTGAAGATTTAAAAACATTAATATTTCATGTAAAATTTTGATTTATTAAGATATGACCAGTCACAATCTCTTCTTGTTTGCTCTTCTTTAGTAATTATCTTATGCATTATAAGCACTATGAAAAGAATCGATGGTAAGACAAGAACCCTGCTCTTCATAAAATGATAAATTCAATAGACTACTCTAAAAATTCTTTATCTTTTTTAAACTTTTCCTTTGCTTACAGAAACCCAGCATATTCCAAACTAGTGATGTTTGTTCAGACAGACATGAGAGGGAAACTGCCCTCATCAATAGTTGAAAAAACCATGCCTTCCAACTTAGTAAAGTTTGTCCTCAATGCAAAAGATGGATTAAGGACATATAAAGCTCCATCAGGATATGGAAATCATAGTGGCCATTCATCATTCCAAAAAAAGAAATAAGGTCATTCTGCTATTAAATCACAGATTAAAGACAATATAAACTGTTAGTAAGTATAATGTTACAGTTACTGCAGTTTACTTCTAAGCATGCATACTGTTAAATTATTGTAGACAATATTCTTCTACAAATTAGTGAAGATACTTTATAAAAATAAGAAAAACATTCATATAGTGTAGACAAAAATGAAAAGTAGTATTGCCAATCTGGAAAAAGTTTAAGTGTCTTATATAACTAAGCTTGTGTTTACCATTCCCCAGCATATGCACCCTTTATGCTAGAAAAAAAAATGTTCACACAAAAACCTGTATAAGAGTGTTCAAAGGAGCCTTACTGTAACTAACCAAAACCTGAAAACAACCTACAAATCCTGTAATGGGCATATGTTGTGGTAATCCCTACAAGAAATTGAACAAAAGAACGAACTTTGTGTTTTCTTTTTTTTGAGACAAAGTTTCACTATATAGTTCAGACTGGCCTTGAATTCACTATGTAGCCCATTATGGCATTGAACTTGCAGCAAACTTTCTGCCTCAGCCTCTCAAGAGTACTGGGATTACAGGCATGCATCACCACACCTGCCAACAACAAACTATTGATGCAGACAATAACGTGGTTTGTCTCAAGGGAATCATACTGAATTTCAAAAGCCAATCTCCAAAGACTGAATAATGTATGCTTCCATTTATACAACTTTATTTTTTAAGACAAGGTCTTGTTATTCTAGGCCTTGCTATAAAACTCAGGCTGGTTTTGAACTTAAGGTTCTCCTGCCTCGACCTCCCAAGAGCTGGAATTTCAGGTATGCTCCAGTCATACAGCACTCTTGAAATGACAAAATGATATAGATGAGGAACTCAATTATAGTCAGAGAGATTGCCAGGAGACAAAAAGGAAAGTGGTTGTGGCTTTCAAAGAGTAGCAGAAGGAGGGGTCCTCATGATAAAGCTGTTTAGTGTCTTGGCTGTGACAGTTATATGAATCTATATGTGATAAAACTACATAGAATTATGCACAGAGATAAATATAAAACTGGTGCTATCTGAATAAAGGTGATAATTTGAATAAATTATATTACTATCAGTTTCCTAATTGTGATACTGCACTATAGTTACCCACAATGTTACCATTGGGGGAAACTGGGTAAAGTAAATATGATACTATTCTGTATTATTTCTTTTTTTTACTATTATTTAAAGAGAAAAAAAACAAGAAAAAAGGCAAGCAATAATACAAAATTCCAAAAAAATGAAATAAAATAAAATAAACACTAAGAAATCACTAGTTGACAAATTACATACTATCATCTTAGAAATAGTTGTTCAAGTTACAGAATTAAAGCACACAAAGTAGACATTCAGACCATGAGACTGCAAAGAGTTCTGCTTAACGATCCAACAAAAACTTAGTAATATGGTTATCAATCCTACACACTAAAACATACATGCAATTATATCCTTTAGAGCACTTTCTTTTCCTCTCTTTTTTACAATAGAAATAACACATTTGGGGTTTTATTACTCCTACATTTCTTATTACTTTTTTTAGTTGATAAATTACATATTGTCCTCTTAGAAATAGTTGTTCAAGTTACAAAATTAAAGCATACAGAGTGGACATTTAAACAGTGAGAATGCAAACAGTTCTGTTCAATGAACCAACACAAACTCAGTAATATGGTTATCAATCCTACACACTTAAACATACATGCAGTTATATCTTTTAGAGCACTTTCTTTTCCTCTCTTTTTTACAATAGCAATTACACATTTGGGGTTTTATTACTCCTACATTTCTTATTACTTTTTACACTAGAGACACAATGTGATATTTATAAATATGATTCTTATTTATTTCACTTATGAGAATAGGCTCAAGTTGCCTCCATTTCAATATGAAGTCCTCAAGATCATCCTTTTTATAGCTGAGTAATATTCTATTATATAAAAATACCACATCTTTTTCATCCATTCTGCAGTTGATGGGCATTTTGGTTGTTTCCAAGATTTAGCTATTACAAATTGTGCTGCTATTAATATGGGGGCACATATATCACTGTGATATGACCTTTTCAGGTTTTCTGGGAAAATACCCAGGAATGGAATAGCTGGGTTGAATAGAACTTCCAATCCTAGTCTTCTGAGAAATCTCCATACTAATTTCCATAGTGGCTGCACCAGTCTGCACTTCTACCAACAGTGGAACAGTGTTCCTTTTTCCCTGCATCCTCACCAACATTTGTTATCAGTTGTTTTCTTGATGGCAGCTATTCTTTCTGGAGTGAGATGAAATCTCAATGCTGTTTTAATTTGCGTTTGTCGAATGACCAGTGATGGTGAACATTTCTTCATGTATTTATTTGCCATTTGTATATCTTCCTCTGAGAACTGTGTGTTTATCTCATTATGCCCATTTTTGAGAGGGTCTTTGAATTTGGGAGGTTTGATGTATTATTTCTTATAACTGCATGCAAATCTATAATTATCTCAAAATAACTTTTAAAAAACAGAGGCCAGCTGTGGTGGCACATATTTGTAGTCCTAGATACTTGGGAGGCCTAGGTAGTAAGGTCATTTGTGCCTACAAATTTGAGACCAGGCTGGACAACATAGTGAGATCCTGTCTCAAAATGTAAATAAATAATAAACAGAAAAACCTATTCAAGAAAACAGTGAGTCATAAAATTAGAATGATATCTCATAGTTAATAACATTTTTAAAATTTGACTTTACCTATCATCTCATTAATTACCAATAGATAGTTGATATGTTATGTTATTAGCATTACTCTTTGTAAGTCTTACTCTTTCTATAGGGAAGATTTTCTAATTATATGGACTGAAATGATTGTCAAAAGTAATGTCCAACTTTACTTATAAATATGAAGTCACAAGTCTAAATGAGCACATACTTTTTTATGGGACTCAAACTCAGGACTTTGTGCTTGCCAGGCAGGTGCTGTGCCATTGAGCTATATCCCCAGACCTAGCACATACGTTTTTGAAATTGTGTTGATGAAACATATGACGAACTAAAAAAAAAAAAAAAAAAAAAAAAAGACCTCCCAAATTTAAAGATCCAATCCAAAAATGGGCATCTATACACTAATTTCTCTTAGTTCATTGAAAAGAAAGGTTTGTGCTAATTTTGTTTGAACAATTAAATGCCTATATATTGTTCTCTGAGTTACTAATTTAAAGATAACAATATATAATGTATTAGCCATTGATACTCTATTATCTTCTTTAGAAATTTTTTTTCTCAGGGCTGGAGGTTTAGCTTAGTGGCACAAGCACCTTCCTGGCAAGTGCAAGGTCATGGGTTTGATCCCTGGTACCAAAATAAATAAATAAAAAATAAATAAATAATTCAGGTTTGAAATTTTTTTCTCTTAAAAAAAATTGTGGGTTGAAGAGATCTGATGTTTTATAAAAAATATAAGTTCAAAATTGAAGTGTAGGAAGATAAATACCATTCTAATGAAAAATTAAATACTTCCAATGCAAAGTCACTTCTGATACTTGTAATATTCACCTTCTAGGTTAAAATGTTTGTCTTCTAGCCACTTTTGAGAGAGAAAATGTAAACAAAATTAGTAAGCAGGGAGAAGAATACAGTGAGGAAGATGATGGAGGCTGGGAAATATGTACAAACACTGAGGTTGAGAAATAAAGGTAATCTCTGCTTTCTGTTTCTCAATCTTTGAATGTTTTCTATATTGTTAAAACTGTAGATACTGGTATTATTTTTCCTTCTCTAGTAAATTTTCAGGGTCAGAATTATAGGTACATTTATATTATGATTTAGGGTATGATTTACTTTATTGAATATGCTACTTTATTAAGACCTTTTCCTAATACTAGGGTAGATATCCACCACTTAAAGAGGTTTGTTTGGCTCGTGGTTTTCAAAGGATCTGGTCTATGATAAGCTGGCTCACATGGGACAGCAGAGGGTATGGCAAAGAACAATTGCTCACTCCATGGCAGTCAGGCAGCAGAAAGCAAGGAGGGAGCTAGGAACAAGAAGACACCCTTCTAAGGCCCACCCCTTCCACCAAGCCCAGCTCTAAATGAGACTTGGAGGGACATTTTAGACCTAAACCATAACATTCTGCCCCTGGTCCCCAGAAGGCTCATGTCTATCTCAAAATGCAAAATGTATTTAGTCCATCTCTATGAAATGACAAAATATTTACATTTCAAGAATCACTGGAAAGTCCAATTCCAAAGTCTCCTCTGAGACTCAAGGCAGCTTGAGTTGTAAGCCCTTGTAAATTTCAAAAAGAAAGTTAAAATACTTCTAATATACAATGACTCATGATAAGCATTCCCATTTCAAAAGGGAAGAATGGCAAAATACTTAATCAGACTAACACAAGACCAAAAATCAGTAGGGCAAACCTTAAATCTTGTAGCTCAATGTGAGATATATCAAAAGGCTGGGTCACAGGAAGTCAAAAAATAAAACAGCATCGCAAGGGGGGAGTTAAGTTGCAAATAAGGAAATTTAGAGAGAAAGAAAGGACAAAGGGGGCCAGGGATTTAGCTCAGCTGCATAAGCACCTGCCTGGCAAGCACAAGGTCATGAGTTGAATCCCAGGTACTAAAAAAAGAAAGGACAAAGGAAAATCCCCTGCTGACCAGATGGATCCTCAACAGTGGGAGAAGTTTGTGTAGTGCAAGAGTGACAAATCTATGGTACCATGCTACAGTGGGCAGAAAGTTCTAAAGCTCTCCTTCACAGCTCTAGAGGTTTCTTCCTACTCCACAAGTAGCTTCTTAATACCCAATTAGTACTTGGGCTTCCTAGTGCAGAGTTCAAAAGTTCAGTTGGTCAGCATTCCTAAATTCCCCAAAACCAACCCAGATGCAGGAAGAGATTTGTTTACTTAATACATTCCATTCCCTTTAAGGAATTTGTTCCCTGAGTCACAGTCTCCCTGCCTGCCCATCCTAATTCTTCATTATGGCCTTGCCAGTTGCAGCCCACCTGGTCTCTCGTTTAGGTTGGCTCCACACACTGCTTGCAGTTTTCATCAGAAAATAGTCACTGTTCTTCAAATCATTTAAATTCTGGGGGCAGCTGGGCATGGTGGTGAACACCTGTAATCCCAGCACTGTGGAGGCTGAAGCAGGAGCATCATTGCAAGATCAAGGCCAGCCTGTGTTACACAGTAAGTTCCAGGTCAGCCTGAATTACATAGACCTTGTTTCAAAAAACCAAGCAAAACTAAAAAACAAATTCCTGGGGTGTCCACTGCATCTTTGACTTCACCGTCACAGCTTCATAGACTGCTCTCAGGGGCACACTGCCCATTCTCCCAGGCCTTCTTTTGAATTCTGGATGGAAGCCTCCATGACTGTACAGCTCTTGCATTTCATGCTTATAAAATAAGCACCATATGGATAACAGTAAGGTCTGTCATGAGATGGCCCCTTAGTTCCTGGGTGCAGTGGCTCTTGAGTGCCCAATGGATGAACTTGGGGGAACACTTAACCTATGTGACCCTCAATGACCACGGCACCCTAGGGTTCTCATAGTAGTCTTTCAAAGGTATTTGTAGATCCAACCTTGTGCCTGCAGAGGTAGGAGTCAGGCCAATTTCTTATATGCCTTCAACTATTCTTTCTTTCTTCCTTTTTTTTTTTCGAGACACAGTCTTGCTAGGTAGCCAAGGCTGACCTTGAACTCAGAGCAATCTTCCTGGCTTATCCACTTAAGAGTGCTGAAATTATAGGCATGTGCAAGCACGCCCAGCTTGGCATCTAATGATTAACCAGCTTGGCATCTAATGTATTAATCATTTTTAGGACATTTAATTCTTTTAGCAATCACTCCTTCTTTGTCCAACTTTGTAGATGCTTTCTGGTGGGACTGCAAACTTTTCACATTTGTTCTTGCTCTTTATTCTCACTGTAAATCTAGCTCAAAGCAGTGATCAGTACCCATGCCACAGCCTGAACATTATAGGCTACCTTTCAATGTGCTCCACCAGATTAATAAGCCAACAGCTTTAGACTGAGCCTCAGTCTTAGTACAGGAACAAAACCTAGACAATTACTTTTATAGCATGAAACACACATGGCTTCTAGTCCTATTTCTAAAACAGAACTCATTCCTATCTGAAACTTTATGAGCCTGACTTTCACTATCCATCCACTATTAGCATTCATCCATCAAGATATGCTTACATCATTCTAGGGCTTCTCTAACCCACATCTACAGAGCTTTCCAAAGTCCCCTAACAAACAGTTCCAAAGGCTCCCAAACCAAATGTTCAGGTATCATCAGTCACACCAACAACTCCACTTCTCTGGTACCAATTGCATGAATTATCACTGGAACAAAAATAACCAGCACCCACTACTAAACAATAGGTTTATTTTGGCTCACAATTTCAGTTGGATTCAGTCTGTGGTAGGCTGGCTCCAAGGCAAAAATGGCATGCCAGAGGATAGCTGCTCACTCCACTGCAACTAAGAAGCAGAGGGGAAAGAGCTGGGGACAAGAATGCACCCTTCCATGTCATGCCCCCAGTAACATCCCCTCTGGCCAGGCCTCAACTCCCAACATGAAACTTTTGAGGGACATTTTAGGTTTAAAGCAGAACAATCACTTTTGCCGTTTTCCAATTTACTATCCTCTTAGAAGAATGTTTTTATTCACTAACTCCAAAAACATACTAATCATTGAATCACACACTGTAATATACTAGGGTTAATCAAAATATATAGTGAATGTTAACATTTGTTACAGTAAAAGACATGTTGCCATTAATCCTTCTCAATATACTCACCCTCAATTCTAGCATACTTTTCCCACCATCCTTGCCATTTAGTTCTGGAAATCCTTCTATGAATGTCTTTATGATTTGTGATCAAGAGTAGGGTACATGCTACTGCCAAATACCATCCAATGGAAAAACAGCCTTATAAAAACATTGCAGATTCTCCTCACTCACTTTATTCACTAGATGTGGTACCATGTGACTTCTGGCTCTCCCCAAGTTAAGATGATGGCAAAAGGTAAATGTTTTGAATTGATTCAGGACACTGAAATAGTCATCGCAACACAACTAAAGACATGAAAGAGGGCTTCAGAACTACCTCAGAAAGAGTAAAGAATGATAGAATTAGAGTGTTCAAAGTGAGACAAAGGATTTTTAGGGAGACTAATGGTTATGTGTACTTTATTGTATTATTTTTAAAGCTAAACATTCATCATTTTTTTCAGTCACATCTTAACGCATTTATCCTCAGCATTAGTTCCAGCATACCAGCCCTCCATACCAAAATCTGTAGCACAGTATTTGCAAATAACCTATGGACATCCATTTACTTTGTCATGTTATTTACTTATGATAACTAATACCATATAAATGCTATATAAAGAATCATTATACTGTATTATTTCAGTGATAATAAGAAAAATGTCTGGCATGTACAATACATGATTTTCAAATATTATAAATCCAAGCCTGGATAATTCTGGGATGTAAAACATGCAGATATAGAAACCAACTGTATATGCCTTTGAAGTAAGAAATTATATTCACTATTATAAAAATGAACTTTACCTGTCATGACACGATTCAATGACAGCAATACAAGCTTATAACTTTAAAGTGAATAAAAACAGAAGTATATTAAAATATACAATTTGGCCAAATAGCTAATATAATCAGTATTTGGCCCAACCAAAGTTCCTATGAATAAACTAGGAATACAAGGATAAATTTGAGGTTTTACTCAAAGGTACTGATTGTGTTTAAAATTTAATAGCAGTTTAAAATTTGATTTTAGTGTTCAGAGAAAAATAATTTCTTAGAATTGTCAGCTACTAGACCATAATACCTACAGATGCTATATTGTACATCGTCCATATTAAAAAAACACTCAGGTTCATGGAATGGAAGTTAGGCTGGTGGTTGAGCAGCTTGTCTAGCATGCGCAAGCCCCGGGTTCAGTCACAGTGCTGCATAGATACACACATACATTCATACACACTCTCTCTTTCACTCTCTTCTCTCTGGTTTAAGTGACATGATAATACTTGCTTATCTGAACATAAAATCTGGGTAGTCGTTTTTCAAATCCATGTTTTTCAGAATAAACTTAGATTTAGGATTTATAGCTTGACAAATCTTTAAAGTGCTTAATCTTCAACTACCAAACCTGGCAGTTTACAATAAATCATTTTGATAAATTCTAATTTGAATTTTATCTTACCTTTTAGAGGTTGCTCTGGGACTTAATTGGTCAGAATAAGATTAACTGGTTTTCACTAACACTTTCTTTACATATGTATCTTTTTCAAGCAATGAAGATAATTTATGACTATATGACAATCGATTGCCAAAGTGATTATGTGTAACAGATAAAAAGCCTGGGACAATTGACTTCATTTATCTTAAGTGTTTGTCAGTGCTTATGCAGGATAAGCTGGGCTCACTCACGTGTCTGACCATTAGCTGTGGAACACCTGAGAAAAATGTTGTGGACCACAACAACTGGGATGACCTATCTCTGCTTGAGACTGTGATCCTCAAAAGCCTAGGCTGGCAATATTCTCATGCAGAAGGAAATGGAGCAGGAGAGGAAACACAAATTTTTTAAATGCCTTTCAAGTTTGATATCCCATTGGCAAAGTCACATGGGCAAATTCATAAGCAAAAACAATTTACTTTTTTAGTAAAACTGTAAATGTGATAAAAGGGTATGTGGATACAAAGTGACCTGAGATCATTAATGCATCTGATCTACCATATTTCACTGTTAGGTATACTTACCTTCATTCACTATGAAAGATATACAGAACTCTATCCCAAGACCTTGAATGGTCTCAAACAACCACAGTATCAGTCTTCAAGTTTAGGCTTTCATAATACATGGCAGGTACACATACAGTTCCACTTGAGACACTTATTAACCTGCCCCCCCCACTTCAACATGCACGTAGCCAGTGATGTGACAAAGAACAGGATAATCACAATAAATACATCAGAAATGGGAAAGAATGGGAAGCATAGTCACTGGTTCTTAACATTTTCTGACATCCCACCAAGCCCACCATTCTGGCAATTGGAAAATATTCACTTATGCCCAATTCTGCTCTTTGGGAATAACTGCAGTACACTGTTCTCCATAGCTTTTGGCTACAGGGTCTGATATGTCCTCCTTTTTCCATCACCATCTTTTATTATTTCTGAAGAAATGACCAGATAGCTGTTAATTTACTTCCTGAGGCTGCGTCCTACCAAAAGAAAATGAGGGACCCACAGAATTTTTGTTTTTTGGAGACAGGGTTTCCCACGAAGTTTAGACTGGCCTTAAACTATGTAGCCCACGCTGGTCTTAAATTCGCTGGGATCCTACTGCCTCAGCCTCTTGAGAGCTGAGATTACAAATGTGCACCATCACAGCCCACAGACATTTTTACAAACTGAACTTTTGGTCCTAGCACTTGGTGTTTTTACAGTGCTGCACACTTTAAAACTACTGAGCTTTCTTCTTCTGATTATGATCCACTCATACACAAAAGCCACGCTCACATGTATTATGACTTCTCTAAGGCTTTTAGCGCTCTTTTGAGATCAGAGTTCCATCAGAACACACCCTTAAACTTTGTCCATCTGAGATTACTGAGCACCATCTAACCCAGGGGGCTTAACAAAGCATCTGACAGAACCTTCTTTGATTTGATGTTTGACTTTTGGTAATATCTTTGAGATTTATGCAGGTTAGAAAAGCTGGGGAAAAAATTCTACTTTCCTCACTTCTCTGTATTACATTTAACATCTGCTTGCAAACTAATAAAACAAAAAACACCTCAACTGATTCTTATGCAGTGAAGTACCACCAGGTGGCGCCTTCTACATTTTGCCTGGAGATACCTAGTCCAAAACCAAGCATTTATTAGATATTTTCTTTTATAAAAGCTTCTTACAAGTCTCTTCACCATTTCTGAAACATTTACTAACAGTTTTCTCAACCTCTTGTTATCACAAATCCTAAATATCACATATTTTTTTTGTTTTTGTTGAGTTGCAGCAGTTATCTATTTCTGAAATAACAGCACAAATTTATCTTTGGTTGCTCAGAAAGAACATGCTTCATTATAAAATGACCTAATGTACTCTCAATATTTACTCAATCTTTCCCTGCTCAGCAACTTGAAAACTGTGTTTTATACATAAAATAGATTTCATAGTCATTGGTAACTTCAACATTTTTGTTTAAAATAATACTTGTTTTTTTGATGGAAGTACACCAAAAAGCTCATGAGATGTTATTAAGTAACATCTAGAATGTTTATCTGATTAGGGAATAAAACTTCAGATGTTAACAAACCTAACTGTGATGCCTTATTTTTAAGATTAGGATCATGAATACTAGTTAGATACGATGGATTAATACTAGTTAGACATGATGGATTAATCACATTTCATGCACAATGTCATGGGATGCCACAAATGATGCTGAAATAATTATTTTGCCACCTAACACCTAATAACTGTATTTGGCTGAACCCCAACTAGCACTGAACATGTTAGTAAATATATACATATACCAGGAATGTGTGCCTCCCAATGATTTTCACTGTTACTGTTGCATCAATGAAGGGAAGATTCTAAGCTAGAACATTATATAGTGTAGCTAAGCCTAACAATGAAATACTGTACTGTTAGCATCTCTGATTTCTCTCATTTTGTATAAGGCCATGTATGTTTGGTTGAGATAAAGCAACTTGATGCTGAATTTTATTACAGTCCAACTTTGCAATTTCAGACAAAATTACTATTAAACAAATATAACCACTATATAACCACTTTTTAAGGGGCTTTCTTTTTAAATCTTTTTTTTTTTTTGGTACCAGCAATCAAACTCAGGACCTCACGCTTGCCAGGCAGATCCTGCACTGCTAAGCTATATACCCAGACCAACTTCTTTTTAAAAATTAAGCAATTTCATGTGAGGTATGATAGTATACCTCTGTCATCACAGCACTGAGGGTGCTGAAGCAGGAGGGTCTCCATAACTCAAGGCCAGCCTGGGCTACATGGTGAGTTCAAGGTCTGCCTGAACTACATAGTGAGACCCTGCCTCAAATTAAACAGAAAAAAACCTAAGAGATCCAAAGGATTAAAAAAAGATAAAAAGATACACTCCTCTCTTCCAAGATAAGCATATTTTTAAAATTTAGAAATAATTTCTCAGATTCAAGGGAATAAAAAAAACACAAAAGATAGACCCCTCTCTCCCAAGAGGCATTTGGGACCTAATAATAATATTTCAATTTAAAGATTAAATAAGGAGAATATAATTTTTGTTTGGAAAGAAGGAAGATATTTATTGTGTCTGATGATCAAACCATGTTTGAGCATGTTAAATTTTTACAGGTAATCAAAAGTAACTGCAATAGAATGTTCACACTTCAAACATATAAATGGCAAGACTCAACCAGTCCATAAAGGAGAGGATAAAAATGTATGTGTGGGGGAGAGCATTAATATTGCAAGAGGAAGCAAAAAAAAAAAAAAAGATTGCAAAAAATAAATACAAATAGATTGGTACTTTGGTACTATAAGCACTCTTTACAGAGTTCTACTACAAAGCACTAATTCAGTGATGGCAAACCTTTTACAGCTTTCAAAGATAATAATCACATCCTGATGCTGATTTGTCCTAATCTCTGTACGGTCAACACAGGAAAAAAACAAAGACCTGAAACAAAAGGAGGAAAAGAGCAGGAAGCACCAGCCAAGAAGTAAGCCTGAAAGGTGAGGTTTGCTCTGAAGGTAAACACTGACAGTAACCTGTCTTTGATGTCCATAAACAAAAGTACAAGAGGCTAGGACTAAAAGCTAAAATTAAGAAACTACGTTCAGTCAGCGTGCCCAGAGTGGGCCAACATGATGCCAAGGGCTTTGTACCAACTGAAAAAGAAGTGACTACAAATTATTATCTGAAGGAAAGCATCCACAAATATAGTTCCCTTGTCCTTCTGCAGATTAAATTAAGCTACACACTCAAGGAAATGAGTTACACATGGTACATAATAACCATAAATTTAAGCTTATAAATATGTAAAATATTGATGTTATCAGAAGTGGAATACAAAATGAGATTTGGTTTTTTAAAATAGGGTCTCACTTGGTAGTGCAGGTTTTCCCTGAGCTCACTATGTAGATCAGGCTGGCCTTGAATTCACTGTGATAGTCCTGCTTCAGCCTTCCAAGTGCTGTGATTACAAGCATGCACCACCATGCCTGCCAAGTTTTTTTTTTAAATTAGAAATGGATTTACATGAGATTATAGTGATTGAACTGAAGATTAACTTAGAATCAAATGAAAAATAATATAAAAACCATTGTAAGTGTGTTAAAGAGCAAGTTAATTGTGGCTAAAAACACAATTAGTGAACAGGAAGACAACAGATGAAATCATTCAAAATGGAGCAAAAAGAAACGAGGATGGAAAATATAAGAAAATTAGGCAACATAAAAGCTAGAGCAAGAATCTACCATTTGTGCAATTAGAGCCCTAAAATAGAAGAAAAGCAGTTTAAGGGCTAGTGGCAGAGAATTATATTGAACATAAACTGAAAGACACAGGAAGTCAGCATGTAACACATAAAAAGAAATTCACATTTCCAAATATTAGGGTAAATCAGCAGAGCACAATGAAAAAAAGATAACTTTAAAGGCAGACAGAAATAGAATATAAACCCAAACATTTGATTACCAGGCAAACACTCATCTAGAGCTATAAATAAACAAAACTGTGATATAAACTTTTGCATTCTTGAGAAACTGCACATCTCTTTTCTTTCTTTTTTTAAACTGGTCCAAACCATTTCCTTTTTACTTATTTTCCCTGAAAACCATTTTGGCTAACCAAGTTCCTGAAATCATCACAAAGTTGTTGTGGTTTTTTGGTTTTTTTTTTTTCTTTTTTTAGCAGAAATCAAACTGAGGACCTTACACATGCCAGGCAGGTGCTGTGCTGCTGAACTATATCCCTAGCTCCAAGAATTTTTAAAATGAATTATTTTACAAAATGTTAAAATATTCCTTTTATGAGTTTCACATTGTTCCCAGAATGTATACAGAAAATACTATAGTCCTTTATCCAGAGCACTGAGAATTTAAATGGTCCAAGTTAATTGCTTTGGGTAATCCTAAACTTTTAAAATATCTTAGTAGTTAAGGAATTTTCAAATTATAAGGGATCTAAAACTTAGTGGCCTAGATGAAAAGTATTTTTAACTTATTCCTTATTCACATTTGTGTACTGTATTTTTTAAATGTTACATCTATAAAAATTATAAACTTGCTGAGGAATACTCTGGTATGCTCTAGAAACCACCAATGTCATACTGTCCTCAATCTTATATTCAGCTTTTAATATGGCTGGTAAAAGGATAGACAGCAATAGGAGAACACCCACCAATTTAATTTATATGCCATCTTTGATTTCATGTATAAATGCAGAATTCAGAGAGGTTAAAGAATATCTAAGGCTCCCCACCCAAGTTCCAATGCTCGAACCCAGAACCTGGCACATGGTAGTAAGTGCTCCAGTGCTAAGCCACATCCTTAAGCTCCCAGCCATGTGGCAGAGTGTGCGCGAGCATGTGCGCGTGCGCGTGCGCGCACACACACACACACACACACACACACACACACAAATTTAATCCACTGCTTTTAGACCCTACAAACTGGCTAGAACACAAGGGAGTGCTTCCACTACTGGCATTCTTACAGGTCCTTATATCAGCTTGTATTTCAGATGTCCCTCTTCCCTTTTATATACTTGCATGAAGAGTTCCTTCTACCACTATCCTCTACACATACTCATTTCACTTACATTCAAATCCCCAGTTCACTCATCCAGTATTTTGCAAGTTGCCCATTATATGCTGGATTGACTATAAAGTGCTTTGCTATTTTAAATCAACTTACTGAAGGATATGTGGTATTGAGCCAAAGAAATTTACATTTTCAACAAGTTCACCAAGAATACAATTTCCTATATGGCTATTTCATAATAGGCTGAATGTGAGACAGTCCATATTTCTTAGAAAAAGAACCTTATTCTCTATTATAACAGATTTGGTGATCCTTTATTTGCAGGCACATATATCTTTTCCCCAATTTATGGAAACTGTACAAGTGTTGACCAAAATATTCCTTTATTGAAAAGCATAAAAATAGCTATAGGCCAGGCATGGTGGTACATACCTGTAATCCTAGCATTCAGGATGCTGAGACAAGAGGATCTTGAGTTCAAAGTCAGCCTGGACTACATAGCAAGACAGTCTCAGGAAGGAAAGGAGAAAAAAAAAAAAAACTTGGTGACAATAGTTCTACATGATTGCTTCTGTTATATATTTATGCTTTGTGCTGAAACATACTTCTTATATCCATTCTTGCTTTACCTGGAACATTCTACATTGCATTTCTGTATTACTGAACATTAGTGTTTAATTCAGAAGAGCTTAAGAAACTGCTAATCTGAGATCACTGATACTTTCCTGGCTTTTAGACCTTTTTCTGAACAGTTTATTTATGTACAATGTGGCAATCTCATCCAGTTCTCTTCCACTCATCCAACAGTTCTTTTTGTACCTCTTTTGGTAGTTCATAGAAAACTTGAGGATCAATGTCAGGTGGAAAACTAATTTTCTCCTCAGCAGAATCCTGCTCTCTACTTTCTGTGAGTTCTTGGTAAGAGGCTGTTGGTTTTGTTTGTTTGTGGCTATCTGTAGTGTGGTTTTTGGAGAAAAGTTGCTCACTCTGCAAATTAGGAAAGGAATGGAGAACAGGGTTTGTATTGGGAAAACGGAATCCTTGAGATTCTTTAGGTCCCTGACTCATTCTTAATCTTTTAACTAAATAGTTTGAATAACCTTTTGGGCTATTTAAGCCTGATGTTCCTGCTTCACAGGGAGACGTAGAGGATACCTTTTTGCAATTGGACAAATCACTTCTAGAATTTAAGGGAATACCCTGCATTTGTTTTGTAGAGAAGAAAGATAATAGTCCTCTGGAAGCTTGCCGTGAACAACTCAACTTTTCATTCACTCTAACTTTTTCTTTAGATTTTCCGGAAAGGATTTCTTCTTGAATATCTGCTGGAAGTTGCCTAAAGACTTCTTGGTCAACATTCTCAGGAAATGAATGGTGTAGGAATTCATTCATGTCTTTGTCTTTTGAAAAATCTGTACTATCTAGGGAAGATACTTCTGTTTTTATACTTTCAATTCTTCCAGTTGTTAGAAAATCACAGTTTGTTTCTTTGTCTTTGGAAAAGTCTTCCATGTAAGTATCCTTCATTTTCTAGACCACAAAGATAACAGAAAAAGTCAGATAATCTGATATTTTTAAACTATCCATGCTGCTGAAATGAAGACATACTTATTATCTGATAACTATTTCAAAACTACTTAGCACCTTCAATCCTTTGTGGCTAGTTCCAAACAACTAGAGATGACTCATCAGTCACACTATGGTGTAGATCTTTACTCATTATTCCAGGAAGAAAGCTAAGTATGCATTGAGAGGCCTGGAAAGGGTCTCAATAATTATATTTTTAAACATCCATTTCTGTAAATCAAAGAACAGTGGCCTAGAAAAAACAAGTGATCCACCTAAACATTTTTCTTTATAAATACATGCATAGAGCATGAAAGCCTCATTTTTCAAAAATTACTGTTCTGAAGCCATGTTGAATAGAAAGTAAAAGAATGTTTCTATGGTCAAAATCCAATTTTTTTTTTTTTGGTACCAGGAATCAAACTCAGCCTCATCTTGCCAGGCAGGCACTGTGCCACTGAGCTATATCCCCAACCCTAATGTTTTTCTTAACATACAACATTTTTTTATGTTTACATAAAATAAAAATACTTTTAATTCTAACATATAATTTTTCTATAGTTTTTTGCTTCAATTTCCTTTCCAGGTTTTTTTTTCTGGTTTTATTTTTTATTAGAACATGTTTACATTACAAAAAGATTACATTCCTTATGGGGAATTGGTACATGTACATAACACAACTTAATTCTTTTTTTCACCCATCCCTTCTCTTCTCTTCCTTCCTCTCTTTCTCTCTTTCTCTGTTTTGTTTTGTTTTGTTGTTATTTGAGACAGGGTCTCACTATATAGTACAGCTGGCCTTAAACTCCTGGACATCCACTTGGCTCAGCCTCCTGAGTGCTGAGATTATAGGCCCATGCCGCCAAGCCAGTAACTCCTCTTCCATCTCTTTATCCCCTTCCCATCTGAACAAAATCTATTTTCCTATCCTGTTATTTTTTATTTTGCCTATTTTATGTTTTGGGTTTCTTATATGAGAAACCACATGGTATTTAAGCTGTGGATCTGATTTATTTAACATTCTGGTCTCAAGGTTCATCCATTTTCCTGCAAAGACTCAAATTTATCTTTCTTTATGGTACAGTAGTACTCCATTGTGTACAAATACATTTCTTTAGCCATTCATCACCATCCAATTCCATACACAGGCAAATATAGCTCAGTAAACATTAATACAATTGTAACTCCAAGAATATAAAAGGAGTACAAAAGAGCCTAGCCATTATACTGTTTCAGATATAGAAAGTACTTTCACTTTTATTTACGCCTAATGCCAATGTTAATTACAATCTTTAATTTTTTTTTTTTTTGAGACAGGATCTTGTTATGTAGTGCAGGCTGGCCTTGAACTAACTTATGTACCCCAGGCTAGCCTCAAAATCATGGTGATCTTCCTGCCTCAGCCTCCCAAGTGCTGGGATTATAAGCATGTGCCACCAAGCCCAGCTTTAATTCTCTTTATAGGAATTAAAGTATAAAAATAAAATACTTTAACTTTCAATTAATAAATGGAATTTAAAAAGTCACAGAATAAAATTAGTCTGAAGAGAGTATTAACTCACTGTTTTCATAACACTATTCTGTTTTAAATTTAAGTGGAGATGAAATACTACCAATATTATATTGACTAATTAAAAGCTTAAATTATGACTTAATTACAAGCACTAACAACTTTCATACAAATTCTATTTATCTATTTATTTTCTGCAGTAGTAGGGAATCCAGAGGGTTGCTCTCAGCTACGTCCCCAGCCCTGAGATAAGGTCTTGCCAATTACTCAGGTCAGCCTTGAAGTCGCACACTTGTATCATCCAGCTTCAGCTAAGTACCTTAGATTACAGGTATGTGCTACTATAAGAGGTAAAAGAAATTATTTTATAGTACCCCACATTTACTGAAATAGAGGTGCATCTGTAAATGTGTTTTAGTCATTTGAAAATGCAAATGGCTTCTGCCTCTCTATTGCCACATTGTTACAACTGTAAAATCAGTAAATTCTATCAATACTGCTATGAGAATTCAATGTAATTTCAAAATTTTAAATACCTTAAAAAAATTGTAAGAAGGGTGCCAGTAGCTTATGTCCAAACTGTTAAGACAAAAAGAATTTATTTCCAATTTCTGGAATTACTATCACATTTATGAGATAACCTATCATCTTCCTATAAATAGTTAAGGTAATGTGTTCACACTTCCATAATGGGGACGCTTCATAATGGTTTTCTCTGATCTGGTAATCCTTATGTCTTTTTCTTACATCACTACCATGAAATAAGACCTAATCGGAAAATAAGTCCTAGCATGATTTTTCCGGATGCTTAAACCTTACTCCAAAAATAAGCCCCATCAACCAGACGTAAGCACTTAGTTTATCCACTGCAACATGTGAGGCATACATTGAATTATAATATTAACATATAATGAGTATAAATATTACTGACATTAATACCTACATGATAATATAAATTATAATTAAGTATTTGTAAATATTCAACAAGGTGCCTTTGGACATCAGGTAAACACCTATGTAAACAGATGAACATAAGACTTAATTGCTGAACAATCAGAGTAGACACAATGCACAAATAATGTATGTTCCAATAACAAGAGGACGTGTTGTGTCTAATATGAATTCATAATTTAATCTGTCATTTGTTATAATGGATATGCTTAATGCACTTCTAAATTTTGTTGCCTGCAATTTTTCATCACTTTTATATGGACCATCCTTTTTTGTTTATTTTTGTTTTGCTTTTTGTGACAGAGTCTGACTAGTAGTTCAGGCTGGCCTTGAACTCAATTTGTAGTCCAGGCTGGCCTCAAACTCATGGCAATCTTTTTGCCTCAGCCTCCTGTATGGTGGGATTATTGGCATGCACATGTGCCTGGGTTGAACCTTCATTCCTTACTGTCACCATTTTTGTTGCCACTCTTGTCTCACACATCTACAGTTAACACTTGATTTAATGGAAACTTTAGGAAGCCTAGCCTTCAAGAGGTGGTGATTTAGGTGAAGAATTCATGGGATAAAATCACTGACAGCTATGTTGCAAATATACTATAAGCAGGCTACATAGACAAGAATTGTTCATTTAAGTAGAGCTTTGTTGCTGGACTTGACAGATTGGGGCCAATGACTCTACAGAAAATGGAGTCTCAAGAAATTCAGGCCAGAATTCAGGGTTTGGACAGTTATGACAACATTTCAGAAGAAGATGACATGACTGTATTTGAATAAATGTAGATTGCTGTACATAAATAAATGTAGATTGTTGTACATGAAAAAATAAGACATCCCTGAAAATACACCCTACTGTGTTTTTTGAAGCAGAAATTAATACAAGATCTAGTGTTATTTTTGTGGAAATATGGTGGCCAGCAACTGTGATAAATACTAGAAAACAAGTAAACCAACCAAACAAAGCACCCCAAAGAATAGATGTATCATTTAACCACACAAATCTAGTAACAGTGTACTTACAAAACTGTGCTTGCCAGAGTGTGAAGTTGTTGATAATGATGGTGTTAAAAAATAATCCATAGGTCCTTTCTTAGCAGTATTTAGTGCTTTAAGGTTGCAGAAGCACACGCTTAGGAGGGTAAGATGAAATGGAATCTTCACATTTACCATATTTCGAAAAAGTTTCATTAGTATATTAATCAAGGGGGTCATCACATCACTAGTTCCTAAATAAAATGTTTAAAAGACAATATCTAAACACATTGCATCATAATTAATATTAAGAGGTTAAGACAATTTTTTATTGCTTAGATTAAGAAATTACTACTCAGGAGGCCAAAGCAAGAGAATCCTAAGATCAAGGCCAGACTGGGCAACTTAGTAAGATCTGGTCTCCAAGTAAAAAGTAAAAAGAGCTGAGGATGTAGCTCAGCAGTCAAGTACCCCTGGGTTGGATTCCCAGTACAAAAAGAAAAAGGAATTAAAATCCACTGAGCATGGTGATACACGCTTGCAATCCTACCAATCAGGAGACTGAAGTAGAAGGAACATTTCAAGTTCAAGGCCAGACTGGGGTACATAGTGAGTTCAAGGCCAGTTTAAACTAAATAGCAAGACCCTGTCTCAAAAAATTGAAAAAAAAAAAGTAATTAAAATCCAAAATATATATCATTGGGTATATTGACATAATTTGCTAAATTTTCAATATATAATTACCATAGTTTTGTTCCCTTTGAAGTTTGCAAACTCAGTCTTCGATGAATCTTCAAATCTAGATGCTTCACTCATATTTACTTTTATTACCCATTTAAAAAAAAAGAATTTCTAGTGAAAGTTTCTGATAGAATAAAAACATTTAGATGGGGGAAAAAACCAAGTTATACTATGTAGAGGTACAAATTCTCTATAATGAATGTGATCATTATGTATATCTAAAATGTAACAAAATCTGATTGAAAAAAATACATCCAAAACAGAAAGTATAAAAATAGGTAACTGTTTGCCTACCCCACACAAACATTCTTTTTTGGAGTATATTTCTAATTCAAAGTTTGCTCTTTAAGAATACAATCTGTCAATTAAATCCTTAGAAAACTAGTCCATACCTGTTCCCAACTTCTGAATTACATGGGCTGGAATAGGGCACTGCCGACTCTCACGACTATAGTATTTGGATGAAAACCGACGGATTGCTAATCTTACTGTATGGGGCTTCCTTCCATCTTGACATACTCTTACAAAAATGAGAAATTATAAAAAGTATTAAGGGTTTTTAAAATGGAATAACAATTTATATAAAGATGTCAGACTGTATAAATATAATTATATATACAGTATATAACTAAATACTAAGCGATAAAAGTTCCAAAATATACAAATACATATCTTAAAAGTCCATGCATTAAAGCTCTGAAATTTTAAATGTAAGGCTTATAGGCCTTATTCAAAATTGGGTGCTGTCAGATCAGAACAGAAATAAGACACAATCATAACAAGCTGTTTTATAATCCAAATCTAAAATGTAACTATAAGCAACATACTAAAATCAGCAGGAAATCTGGCAGAAGCCAAGTAAATAAAAAACTACAAAGAAAAGTTTTTATAAATTTGTTTCACAAAATGCAATTACAGAAAACTTTTATCTGCTTTAAAAATGAGATTACTCTTACTAAAATAAAAGGCATTCCCCAAATAGATCTCAGAGAACCAGTAACTCACCATAATATGATGGAATGATTATTATGAGGATCAGTTACCTGCTATATTGAGGATAAATATATGCACACCCATCTTAAAAGAGTTACATCCAAATGATCTTGGTTTTTGTGTTAAAACAAAAGTTTTAATAGTGAGGAAAATTTGAGCAGGGGATTTAGCTCAGTGGTATAAGTGCTTGCCCGGCTAGTGCATGCAAGGTCATGAGTTCAATCCCCGGTACCAAAAAAAAAAAAAGGAAAATTTATTTAAACAGTAGAAAATTTAACTACTAAAAGTAGAGATACCATTAAAGGTAACAGTGACCTTTTTATTTGCATACCAATACACAAAAAAATCAAGAACACAAATAATGTTAAACTCAAAATGATGATTTTGAATTAGAAAACTGAGATTGTTAGCAAATAATGGGTTTTTTTAACTGCTTTATCAGAAAATTTGATGGCTATTCAATTAGAGTAAGATAATACCTATAAATGTATTACTAATATGTTCTAGTTAAACTTGTTTTTTTATGTAAGTATACCAAAGAGTATGATACTCTAATTAAGACACATCAGAAAAAGATTAAATCCTAAGCAGTTTTAAACAAGTGTCTACAGGATGGATTAACAATTATATCTTATACTTCTTTCACACCTATAGAATTCATCATCATATACTGAAGAAAAAGTAATTCCAGAGACATACATGTGATTATTTTTTTACTAGTAACTTAGAAGCTATTATATTTCAGTCATTGAAACAGAGTCCGTGATGTGGAGTAAGGGAACTGGCAAGCAGAGCTTGGATAACTGTTTAACCCCGGTTATCTTACAGGTCCTAGGATCCGGTTTGATTCTTCAAGTAAGAAAAACCTGTAAAACATACATTTCTTGTGGTTTCTCTATGTGTGGAACTGTTTGCAATGGCCTGGCATTTCAAAGCATAGAGTCATATCTAGCTGAAGCTGAGCAGATGACCCAGTTTCACTTGTGTGCTCCCCCACAGAGCCTGATCACGTTGCTGGAGCGGGACATACAAGCAGCCTCCACTGCATGCCAACAGTGATTAAAACTCCAGACATGACAGCATGCTGCGTGTGACAAACACTGCATGTGACAACTAAACTGAAGGAAAAGTCACCTCATCAGTTACACAGTTAGCCCTCCCAGAATTAATAGAGAAACACACCCACTCTCAAGTGTTAGACTTCTGACATCCCAGTTTGAGAAATTTGTAGTAACAGAGAATCAAAGAAATGGAAAACATTAACATTCTTCTATGAAGAAGTGAAAAATACATGCTAAGGAATGTGAGAAAACCAAATCTGTACTTCAGTTTATTATGCCCTGCATACATTCAGAATCATCCCAGTAGATTCTTTATGCCTACTTAGAAATAAGAATCCCTGCACATTCCCACTATTACATATAGCCTCCATTTAGCCACTCCTTTTGACTCCTGTCTTATTTATACTACTGAGGCAAAGGAAATAAAAGACTTCTCCCAGTTCCTCCATCATTGTACTTTATAATTTCCATCACAAATTTATGTAACTGTTCCTATTGAAGGAATAATAGGAAGAATTCCTAACATTAAGAATTCTGAACAGACAATAACTATAATGTTAAGGGCAAAGGCTTTGTAACTGCCATCAAGAAAGATTAACTTTCTTCTCACCTAGGGAGTTAGTTGAACATATCTAGGAACATAAAAATATCCATAAAAACCATACAAGTCTACTATAGTTTAAGATTTACAGTAGAACCACCATGTCACTAGTAGTAGACTAATGGATTTAGATGGATTAAATTAGACAAAAACATATTATAAAATGGGAATGGTTGTACAAGCCTATAATCCTAGCACTCAGGAGGCTGAGGCAGGAGGACTGCTGTGACTTCAAAGCCAGCCTGGGCTTCATAGTGAGTTCAAAGCCAGCCCAGCTACATAGCAAGACCTGTCTCAAAAAAACAAACATGCAAACAAACAAACAAAAACCCAAGAACAAAAAACACATATTACTGTCTCTGCCATAGTTTATAATATATCTGATAAATGCCTTATGATGAATAGCATTATTTGTCCCCAATTAATCCGTAAAATGCAAGTTAGAACATTGAGTGTTTTTCATATAATGCATGTAGAATTGAAGACTCAACAAAATAGACTGAAAATCACCTATTCAAAAGGATAGCAAGTAGTTCTTCAATCTTCTTTTTAGCTTCACCTTCTGATGAACATTTTTTGAATGAGTCTTCTTCACTAAAAGACTACCAAAGAAGTATAAACAACAATTAGTGTAAACTCAAATATATCCAATTAGCAGTATAGGTCAAATGAATACTTAAAACACATTCTTTATTAACTTATCTCTCATGCTCAATTTGAACCATTTACTTCACTTTTATATTAACTCTTTTTATCTGCAAGTTATTGTCCTCCAAGAGAAAGTACATTGGAAGTCAAGAAATTATAGAACTCTTGCTTCAATTCCAAACTTCATTGTATGACTACAACCAGAATTTTAATCCCATAAAACTCAAGTGTGATTTATCCTTTGGTAAGTTATTTAGCCTTTCTGAAATATGCTATCCTAATTTAAAAAAAAAAAGTGGGGGAGAAAAAAAAATTACTACTACCTATCTTAGAAGTTTGTTGTGAAGATTAAGTAGGCTAAATAAAGCACTTTGTGTCTATTACTTAGGCAAAAATAAGTATTAGCCGGTTTATTACACTTTTTCTTGTCTTTTAAATCACTGAACTATTCAGAACTATTCAGATTTTTATAAGATTAAAATATTTAAAATATATGCCACATATGTGCATCAACTAATAAAATTAAGTTGCATACAAAGTGGCTAGCATTAGAATTAAAAATACTAATATCAGTTTCAATTTAAGAATATTTATTAATCTAGCATAATAAATTCTCATAGGAAAGGGATCATTTGCTAACTGAAAAGCAAATGAGAACAGTAAAAACATGATAATAATAAACTAGAAAAGCCAACTCGGCTAATACAAACGCTAGAAATCTTTATTTCAAGTACTGTGACAACTAGTACTTAATCATGTTAAATAGCATGGTCTTATACCTGAGGTGGTCCTGAGGGTATCACAGAAGAATTGTCCTCTCCAAAACTGAGCTTCTGTATATGCTGAGCAACTGAAATTCCTAATTCCTTTTCTAATATTTTGGATGAAAAAGTTTGGAGATCATGTACACTATGGATTCCCAGTGCTTCAAGACATTTGGCAGTTTTATAGCCAATACCTAAACAACAACAACAAAAAAAAAATGTATAAAGTGTTATGGTACCTTTACTCCTTAAAGTAAAGCTAATTAAAATGTTAAAAAAACATGAACCATATCTTAAATTCCATAAGTACTATAACATGCTGCTAAAATTGGCTGGGTATGGTGGCATTTGCCTGTAATCCCAAGCACTTGAGAAGCTGAAGCAGGAGGGTTGTTCCAAATTCAAGACCAACCTGGGTTACACAGAATGCTCAAGGCCAGCCTGGACTAGAGAACAAAAAAAAGTTTTTTGCTCAATCAAACTCTATTTCAAATTAAGTTATTCTTCTACTCAGGCCCCTGAGTTATAGCTGAAGCCTCTGTATGTAGTATAGTAAAATAAGTTTACAGACAACCAATAAAGTCTGTCTTGATAAAATGAAATTGTTATCACTTGTTATAAAGTACTGTGGAAGAACTCAAGAATCACGATTATTAATGTAAACAACAAAGATTGTTACTATAGGAATTTTAATTTATGTGTTTATTAGCTAAGCTGTCGTCTATATACAACACCACACAAATCATGTCTTGCAGTATTTACTATGAGAATACAACTAAGAGCAAGAAAACAAAAAATCTTACAAAACTCCTACTATGCAGTGTTTGCACTAAAAGTAAGTCATTTTATTTACAAGAGAAACAGACTACTTAATGCCTTTGTACTTCTTTCATTAAAAAAAAAAAATAGTAATTCTAGGGGCCAGGGATTTAGTAGCACAAGAGCCTGCCTGGCAAGCATGAGGTCATGCGTTCGGTCCCAGGTACCAAAAACAAAACAAAACAAAACAAAACAAAAAACAAAACATAGTAATTCTGTAACTGTCAGGTTTTCTTGCACAGTAAATCTAGTAAACAGGAGAAGGTGAGGGGTGGGGTAATTATTAACGTGGACTGATAGAAGTTTTATAGTAGAAATAAAGGAAGAGTAGCGATAGCAATGAGCAAAAATCAAAAGCCTATAATAAGATACAGTCACTTAAAATGCAAAGCAACTAAAAATGTTTTACACCAATATACAGTCCTCAGCATAATAATATGACACTGTTCTTTAAAATGCAGGCCCAAAATTTCAAATTATACAATGACACCTTGGTTTATGAACACTTCTGTTTGCATACAATTTGATTCACACACAAAAGCACTTAGCAAAATTTTGTTTTGATTTGCAAACTATGCATTGGGTGATAAACACAATCTCAGACATCTTCTCCACACAAACACGGCCATCTTCCCCAAAATCAAAACAAATTAAGTTTGTAAAGGAAGGTACCGCTGTACTATATCCAGGAAGGCAAGACAGTATATGGTACATTTTAGAATCAAACATGGGTTAAAATGACAAAATTACATTTCAACTGTCTTAACAGATTTACTAATCTCATTCTCCACAAATGCTATTGTAATGAAATTTATTTAATGTTCATTGTAGCTTATAAAAACATAAGTATTTGATCTCTAAAGATACAAGTTTGCCCTATGATCTATTCAGTAAACCCCTCAAGGAAATCTGTTCCCTCATCTTTAAAATGAGAATCTTGGCCTAGAAACTTGAAAGGTCCATTGTAGCTCAAATATTTTATATATAATTCCCATGGGCCGATAATGAAAAATGAACTTTCCTGTATGGATATAATGCACAGTGTAGAGTATGAACACAGAGACTGGTAATAAAAGATCATACATTTCTAGGTTATAACTTTTATGATCAGAAGTAGAAAAGTACTCATATAGTTCCTTATACACATTTGCTCCAGGAAACATTATGGGTTTGTTTTGTTTTGGTTTAAGTTTTCACCAAGAGCCAAGTACATGCTTCCAGGAATTATGTTGTATCTACAAATTTTAAGATTATAAAGAAATACAATAAAGTCAATACAAGCATTTAAAATCTATTTGTCTTACCAGGTATTTCCTTTATGTGGTTCAAACCAAGAATGAGATCTTGACAACTTTCAGGTAGTAAGACTGTTTGCTGATTTGGTTTAAAGACACCAGAAACTAATTTTGCCAATAGTTTATTAGAAGCAATTCCAGCACAGCCAGTGAGTCCCAACTGATTATACATGGTTTCCCGCATCTCTGCTGCAATCTGGGATCCAATAAGTAGTCTGATGTGCATGGTATCATTTATGTTTAGAGCTATAAAAAGTGTTGTTAAAAGTCACATAAAATTATTGTAGTTTTCTTTTTTACAAGAATTTTAAAAAGGTACAGGGCTCAGTTTATACCCAAATCCTCCTACCCCTGCTGCCACTACCCTGCTACCCATTTGACTTATTTCTTTGGTTTTTCATAGAAATACTGTAAAGTAAACAAATGCCACAAGTAAATTCCAGTACCCTGTGGTAATAAATGTCTACTAAGAATGCTTAAACAGATTATGAAAACTGATCTGTCAAAAAATTCCTATTGGTATTGATGCCTACACTTTACACACTAGCCTTATGTGCTGCTAAAAAATTTCTGACTTGTACATAACTTTAAGAGAACTTTCTTGAAAAGTGTAGGGAAACTGCATAAAAACAAATTTTCTTAGACATGAAATCCTCAGCACTCATGCTACAGAGATTCAGGGAGGAAGTATCATCATGATTTCTGCAAAGCACTTCATTTATTTTTTTGTTTTTGGTACTAGGAATCAAACTTATGACATTACATTTGCCAGGCAGGTGCTGTGCTGCTGAGCTATATCCTTGGCCCCCATGCACCTTTTTTTGTTTGTTTGCTTGTTTTTGTTTTGTTTTGTTTTGTCTTTTTGAGACAGAGTCTAGCTATGCAGTTCAAGCTGGCCTTGAGTTCACTTTGTAGCTCAGACTAGTTTTGAACTCACAAAGATCCTCTTGCTTCAGCCTCCCAAGTGCTGGGATTACAGGCAAGCACCACCACACCTGGCTCCAATGCACTTTATTTATTTATTTATTTATTTATTTATTTGGTACCGGGGATCAAACTCATGACTTTGCACTTGCCAGGCAGGCGCTTATGCCACTGAGCTAAATCCCCTGCAATGCACTTTAAATGGCTCATCAATCAACCAATTTTTCCACAAAAAGAACAAGCTAAACACAGAAAAATGATATTTGGTATATCTACAAGAAAAGATATAATGGTTATTCACTGTACGTGTTTCTATCAACTTTTCTATAGGTTTGAAATAGAACTTTTTAATCTTGGGTTAAAGATCAGTGAATAATCAGGAATTTCCTATTTAGAATATGAAATCTATCTCTGTAAAATGGTATGTTTCAATCAATAAAATCTGATCCTGCTTTAAAAATTACATAGAAATATGTTTTGAATCTTCTTGCAACTCAGTGCTTTAACTCAAGAGCACAGGGATACAGGACACATGAAATGTTCTGTATCTCCTAAAGCTAGAGCTTCTAGGCGAAAAAGGTAGCCCTTTCCTTCTGTGGAAAACAATACAGGAGACTGATGATCAGCCCTCAAAGTAGGGGTGTAAGAGCAGCACACGCTAAGACCTAGGACTAAAAAGGTCCAGCAATTCTTACAAAAAAGCAGAGCAACCTGTCTTCTATGTGGTACGACATGGAGTCACCAATAGTCACAAGATGTCTACAAGTCCAATTAAGATTTTCACTGGCACTTACTTATTTTCAATGCAAACATCCTTGGAAATATTATCAGTCATTCACACCTTAAATAATGGAATGAAGACAAATCATGCTGCTTTTTGGCTAATAATAATTATTATTTGAATGATTAAATAGGAGCTTGGAGAACATACTAGCACATGGCAGACATGATTCCATGGACTGGACAAGATTTCACTGCTGTTAACTTAAGTCAGTGAATAAGGGGCTGAAGGGATTACTTAGTGGTATAGCAATTATCTAGAAAGTCAGAGAACAACATGAGGGAATAACCTAAGGATGGTAACACAAATGGCATAGACACACTATGTCAGACAGATGAAAACTACAGACTACCAAGCTACATCATTAAAGTCGTGTCTTTTTGCACTTACTACGGAATAGCAATGCCTAATTATAGTTATCTTAGACAGATTACTGACTAAATATGGCTATACCGCAAAGAAAAGTCCTAAGTTTTTCAGAATGACACAGCAAATTCATTTAACATTAAGAAATACATGTACTTTCAGTCACTAAGCAAAGTGAATAAAAACCCACTCACACTTATTACTATATACATGGCCTGACACAGTCATAGCAGCAAGTTCATCACTTTGTAGTAGCTGGAGTCGCTTCTCAACCATTTCTGTTAGATCCACAAAATTTTCATCAAATCCGAGTCTCTCAACAAGTGGAGTAAACTCTCCCAACAATTCTAGATTGAGATATTACAATACTGATGTAATCAAAATTATAATTAGAATAGATCTAACTAATGCTTACAACACATTAAATATATCTTTAAAGGTTTATATATACACACAAAGTATCTTTAATAAACCTTAATATATGAATAATTTATGTTAGTAACACCCTCATTTAATAGAATTTTTTTCCTATAGAGCATTTTGAGTAAAGGCAATATTTTTCAATGAAATAAGTCCAAAAATGACATTCCCAGGGCAATTACTGATGACAATGTATTTAGCTCAATCTTCTATAACTATAATTTCTGTATCTCTAGTATATTAATTATCATTGCTTAGAGTTAATTATAATCTTGAAGCAGTATACCAAATAAACTAAGTCTGCTTAGAAAAGTAAAAGTAATAATGTATTTTAGCTGTATTTTCCATAAGAGCTTAAAATAAGCAAAACAAAATAACTGTCAGTTCTACTTATTGAGTAGAACAAAAGTCACTTAAATTTCAAAAAAATACTATAATACAGTATTTTGAGTAGCCATCCTCCAGAATATTTCTCTTTTTTTTGACACTGGCAATCAAACTCAGGAACTTGTGCTTGCCAGGCAGGCACTGTGCTGCTGACATATATCCCTGGACCCCCAGAATACTTCTTAAGAGTAGAATGGCAGAGACAAATCGCAACTTACTGGTATTCAAATACTCAGCATTTGGTATAATAACTAATCATTAAGTCAAATGTTTACTAACTTGAACTTCACCAATATTAAGAATAAATTCAAAAGGACTATCAATTCGCTATCAAGGACTACTAAAATTAACTAATAACAACTTTGAAACTTAGAATTTTTCATTTCTGTCAAAATCACCTTTTATTGATACCAGCTGAATGACAGAAATATAGTAGTTCCTTGGTACCCACAGGAGTTCTAGGACCCCCTACTTATCCCCAAACCAGCTAATGCTTGAGTCTCTCATATAAAATGATATAATATTTGCATATATCCTAAGCACATCCCTTATGTTTTAAATCACCTCTACAGACAGTATCTTTCAGTACAAATAATTATCATACTGTATTGTCCAGGGAAAAACAAGAGACAGTCTGCATAAGTCTAGTACAAAAGAAATTTTTTACAGTTTCAATTCACAGTTGGTTGAATCCATAGATATAGAACCGATGGACACAATAGGTTAATGGTATCTCTCTTACTTAGCACATGAAATTCCATATGGGCTTAAGGCACTATGAAATGAAGGCTCACAAGTAAAAGGACTAAGTCATTCCACACAGATCTTATTTTACACCTATCTTTTATGGGATGCCAACACTGATAAAAGGAGAAACAATAAACATAACAATGTGACCTGGTAAACATCAAAAGTAATTTCGGATCTACCTAGAGATCCATTATTTCCTTTGAGGACAGAATGACAGTTTATTTAATTATAAAGAATTGCAATCATTTTTCAGAAATACATACCTAATATCCAAAAATAACATCTAGAAAAATTTATCAGAAGAATACATTAAAAAACATAATTTTTTTTTAAATTTCAGGACATGAATGATTCTATTTTTCTTAAAATTATAGGGGACTCAGTGACATTCTTCAAAGAACTACTATATTTATTAATTTTGTATAAAACCATTAAAATATCAATAGTGATAACAGAGAGCTATTCTTGCTTTTATAAACTTTTCAGTATTAGACTGATAAACTCTCACTAAGCAGTTATTCCACAATATAATACAAGAATATCCCCTTTAATTGATACCTATATTACTGACACACTGAATTCCTGACAAGCAAGGTTTAAGAGGAAAAGTTAAATATAGAATTAAGTACAAAGCTGGTAAACCACTAAATACTACTTTAATATCCCACTCCTGAAGCTAAAGACTCTTTTGCCAATTACAGACCATGCTAAAATAATTTTGAACAGGTATCTTTAAGTACTTATGATTTTATTTCTATTTAATCAATTTCCAGCAGTGGCATCACTTGATTCAATAATATGTACATGTATGGGGGGGTGTCTTTGAACCTACTAGGCAAGAACTCTGCCACTGAGTTCTTCCTTTAGCCTTTTTCATTACAATGTATTCTTTAACTTTTGAAAAGCTGTAGCACTTTATACTTCAATTTCTCATACGCTTTATGGTAGGTATCACAAATATAAAGTGATAGCTTACTAATTCAAATTTCCTTAGTCATCAATGAATGTGAGCATTCATTTTTCATTGTAGTTGCTGCACACTGGGTTTGCTCATCTTTGTCCATTGTACTTATTTTAAGTTGTAAGAGTTATCCATATATTATATATATTTAACCCTTTTCATATGAAAACTGCTACAATTAGTAAAAAAATATGCAAAACTAATAATAAAAGACAGTACAGTCACACAACTGTGTGTGATGACATATGCCTATAATCTCAGCTACTCTGAAGGCTGAGACAAGAGAATCTCAAATTTGAAGCTAGTCTGGTTAATTTAGGAAGATCTTATCTCAAGATTAGAATAAAAAAGGGCTGGGGCTGTGGAAAAAAAAGTGGAAAAAAAAAACACAACCCTCATAGGTTCCGCCCTCCCACACTGGGGAAACAAAAATACAAAGTTTAACTTATACATTTTTAAACTGCATATATTGGCAATATAACACTGCATTTTCATTTTTCATCTAATTTAGATCCAAATTTCAGCATGTGAGAATTTTACATTTTAATAGTAACATATATTTAAAAATCTAAGAACAGTTAATATATTCAATATCTTTGCTACCAGTTAAGAAATTTCTAATTATGCTAACCAAACATAACTGAAGGCTTTCTCAACTACCTTTAGTGGTCTAGAAAACTTTTTTTATAATTTATTTAAATTTAAAACCTTAAATATTTGTATTCCTATACCATACATCTTCTCATTTTCTCACTCTGAAACTCTGATTTACATTTTTTGTTATTTGTTTTTGAGACAAGGTTTCATTCACTATGTAGTTAAGGCTGGCCTTGAACTCACTATGCAGCCTAGGATAGCCTTGACCTTTTGGTGATCCCTCCTGCCTCAGTCTCCTAAGTGCGGGGTCTACAGGCCTGGCTTTTCTGTTATTTATATGTACTGTAGTCACTGCAAAATTCAAATTACAATATAATTTTTGTCAACATTATTCATAACTATACAATTTTTTGTCAACATTATTCATAAGTCACCCTCTTAAATAATTTTAAAGTAGATAGGACTCCAAATAAAGTTTTTAGGATAAAGGAACTTGATTCATGGCATTTACAATTAATAGTGCATAATAGGAGTCCTGTATAAAAATTAACACTAAAGTATACATTGTCTATAATTTGTACCTGTAACCTTATAGGACATCTCTCTATAACGAGTCAAGTCTTCTCCATTAACTAATACCAACTGTGGACATTTTTCTTTTGCATCTCTCACTTTCATACATTTCTTAACTCCAAGTTTTCTGGCTTCATAATTGCAAGTAATCACAAAAGACTTCTGTTGAACACCTACAAAAAAATAAACACTGTATCACACAGGATTGAAAAAACACCTTAAAATATGATTTGCTGATTCCATTTCACAAGTGTTGACTTGCAGTGCAATGTGTTTTGATAAGAATAAAAAGATGTCTTAAACAGCCTGTTCATCAATGCTCCCTGAAGACACATCAGGTTTTTGAGCTATCTCTTAACTATGAATAAGGTAGTAAAATATTATTGTCCCATATCCATCCCACCTTTTTTTCCTCCTTTGGTATTAGAAATGGAACCCAGATGTAATCCGCTATTGAGTCACAATTCCAACCCTATTTTTTTTTTTTTTTTTGTCAGACAGTCTCACTAAATTACCAGACTGAGAATTCAATTTGAAATCTTAATGCCTTACTCTCCTTCAGGGCTGGGATTACAAGCATGCATCACGCATCCAGCTTCCACCTTTAATCTACTTGTCTACTTTTCTACTTTTAATCTTTGGTTGTTTTGTCTCCTTAGAGAAGGACAATACCAAGTCAAATAGCAGTAGTAGGAATCACATATTAGAATGTAGGTCTATTATTCTTACACAACAGTCAAGCTGTGCATTAAACAAAGATTACTACAAATCAGTATTTTATACAGATTAGTGATAAGACAGAAATTGAATCATTCTAGGATTTTTTCCAAACAACACAAAATCCCATTAATTCATACTGTCAAGTGAAACAGTCAAAAATAACAATTAAAAACTGGTTGCTGCCCATGAAAATCCACTTACAGTATCTTCTGAGTAAATTGCCAGTAGATAAAAGCAATGTTCTGCTACAAGCGCCAACTTACGGCAATTGTTATGCATCACTCCCTAATTAATAACCTAATTACTAAACTATTCTTTATTATAAGCTCCAGACAATTTGATAGTGAGGGAGGTTTATAAGCTCCCTATCAGAAATGATCACCCACAGACTGCACAGAAATTCTAATTTATTGGCAACTTAAGACATCTAAATTTTGCTTTTTAAAAATAAATTGACAAACCGATACCACTATAAAAGCAATGTTCATCTAAAAAATATGTAACATGCAAACACATAAAAGGTTATGCCCATTCCCATTATGATTTGTTTTTAAATTTTTGTGTTTTGTTGTGGTTTTATGACAGGGACTATCTAGTCCAGGATGGCCTTGACGAGGCTGGCCTCAAACCTATGCCTATCCAGCCACCTCAGCTCTCAGGTGCTGGGATTACAGATGTGCACTACCTCACCTGGCTTGATTTTCTAATTAATTTTATTGGTATGTTTTAGATAGATAATGATACCATAGGGAACTGTTCTTAAATTTTTAATACTGTAAACTAGACAAAGTATTAATTTCTTTATATCAGATTATACTCAAAAATATAATCAGTCAGTCAAAGGTAATAGTTAATCATCAGTGAAACATATAAAAATCAGGCTGGTAAAATCTTCCATTAAAAAGCCTTTTAATATAGAATTATACTATAAAGATTCCCTACTGTATATCACAGCCTGAGTTGGTAATATATTTGTGAAGTATAAATGAGACTAATTTTCTCCAAGAAATGCTCAGCATTTAAATCCCTCACTTCATGATAATCATGTTTGTACTTCTTAATTACGTAATACAATTTAATATGTATTATCTGCAGAGCATCTTGTGCTGCATTGCTATTACAACGAGAAATGTCTTCAGGAGAAAAAATTAGGTCTTTTAATCCTAAATCCTTGATATCCTTTGCAAAGTTTAAAGATCCTAGCCTTACCTTGGTATGCCAAAAACTAGTCACTCCTTTGTTCTATAAATCATCAAAGAAGCTGGAAAGGAACAGGAAGATAACAGAAATGCAAAACTGTTCCCTATACTGATACTAAAATATCCTTCCAGCATGCATGAAAGAAACCTTTATTCTCCAATGCAAGATATAATAATAAAAAATCTTAAAACATGAAAAATACCAATATATAAATCTTCAATGTAAAATTTCTTTTATTTAAAAATTTGCTTATGTTGTTATAGAAAGTTTGCTGTTACTATTTAGAGTTCTGTTTAAAATCCAACTATTTTGTTAGACATTACTATTCAAGAATTAAGTTTAAAAAGATAGATGAAAACTTCCACTAAAATAGAATAAAAATAAGAAGGTTATTTCTGACATATTAGGTTTGTAAAATTTCAAGCTCTGAAAAAGAAATCTGCCTAGGAACTAACTTAATGTTTAATATAGAAAACAAAGTTTATTTTGCTATTAATTCAGTTAAGCAATCCAGTATTAGTCTTGTTATCATTTATTGAGGTTTATGAAGTTTATACTTGATTATGAAGCAAATACTGCCTATAAAGCACCTTAACAGCTTTCAAAATATTTCACATGCTTAATCAAAATACCGTACAGTATACTGTAAGTAGCTAATTCTATCATTATACAACAAAAATATCGATGTCAAGAAATACCTAAAGGTTTGTTCTTTAATTCTGGATTTGAGATCATTTCTACTTGTGCATAAAAGCAATCTAGATCCACATGTACTATGACTCTAGATGAAACGTTTCGCATCGGCACCACTTGATCAGGAACTGCAGCACATTATACAAAGAAACAAACATATATTCAGACAGCTTATCATCTCTGAGCAGCTGACAGTTCTTTACAATATTTTTCCTGGGAAGGCATCCACAGTAATTTCATCTCTTTTCTCTGGATTCTTATGTCAAAGCATGTAGACATTAAAAAAAAAATGACACTACATCTACAGTAGGGTCTTCAATACTGTTTACTTAGAAACTTTTTGCACACTGTATTTTTCTTAGAATAGTTAATTTGAGGGCAGAAAAACCTTGATCAGTAACATGATATAAGTGAATACTACCACTGAGAAGTTTCTACTGTTAAGAGTAAATCAGTGGAGGCAGGAAAGTTGAAACAATACTGATTTCTGACCAACTTGAAAATTATCCTCAGTGCCTGTCCCACCTAAAAAAACAATCTGAAATACAAAATATCAAAAATTAACCCGTAAGAGTGAAATATACTCAGCTCCCACATGAAAATAGATTTAGTGCTAAATCCCCAGAGCCTAGAACAGAACTTGGAATATATTAATAAACATTAAATTGAAAGAATGAATAAGTACAGTAGTCTGAGATCTCAAAATCTAGGGACTGGGGAGGACATAATTCAGTTGGTTAAGCACAAGCTTAACTTGCTGGAGGTCCTGGGGTCAAGCGCCCCCCCCAACCAATAAATACTTTTTTTTAAAAAAAAACTACTTTATGCCATGAGTGGAAGTGTCAGAGGTGAATCTTGCCCGTAACTATGGTTAAAAATGTCAGGGTAAATGCAATGTGTTATTAGTTTGGATCCTGGAAGGAAAAAAAAAAAAAAAAAACATTAGTGGAAAGTTAGCCAAATCTGAATATATTATTGTTAGGTTACTGGCACAGATGTGTCAAAACGCTGTTTAAGATATTAACACTAGGAAATAGGTCACCACAGAAGCAACCACAGCATACTTGCTAAATTCTGAGCCACGCCTTCCACCTGAGAAAGGCCAGGTCTCAACCTCCATCCAGGAAGAGGAGCCACAAGGTCCTCAGCTTCTGCAACCATAACCGGTCAGGAAGCGGGTGGAGTTTTCCGGGGCTGCTTCTGGGACTCCCGCCCTCTCCCATGAGTGTGTTGGGGGGGGGGGGTAACAGATGCACGTTCGACACGCATTTGTGCGACCAAAGCGCCCTCCCTATTCTTACTGGGTGAAGTCCTTGCTCTCAAGGTACTAGCCGCGAACACCTAGAAGAGGGCCCAGAAAAGGAAAGGAACCGAGCAGCGGTGGCGGGAGGGACGGTGGCGTCCCAAGGCCGCAGCCCAGGGCGCCCGCCAGCCCCGCCCGCCCCAACCTTGCCCTTCACGCCCAGGGAGAGTGCCGGGTTGTTGAGGCCCTGGCGCACCCTGCGAGCCGCCAGCCACCTCCGCGTCCGCCGTCTCCATAGCGGGATCTGCATCCTAGTCCGGGTCCTCGTAGCGGCCACCTTCCTCCTCTGGCCCCACCCCCAGCCTCCTCATGCTGCAGCTACCAACAGCAGTTCGACTTCCGGCAGCTTCAGCTCGGTCTCCAAGGAAACCGCTGGCCCACAGCCCCCAAACTGCTCGGGTCCTCACGCCTGCGCAGTAGTGGCTGACCGGCCTGGTGCCGGAAATGACGCGAGCGCTGAGAATCGCTTAGCTACACGTGCTGGAGTTTTCTGCAGCACAGTAGAGGCCGGAAGTGAGAGGGAGATGCCAGACTGCTCACTTTTTTTTCTTAAGGGCTTTAGTGTTAGGCCTATGACTCAAATGTGAACTTTTTACCTTTACTCTGTTCATCTGATCGACTGCTAAAAAATGGCTAAACCCTCTACCTAGTCTTTTGTGGGGATAGGTAAAGTGTAAATCGGGTAAAAAGCAAAGCAGCTGTGTAAACTAGTGTAATTAACAAGTATGTTAAGGTTCGTTAAGCTGCACTTTCTTTCTTTTGCTTAAAGGCTGCGATATATTGAAGCTGAATACGTCTAAACTGACTGAAGTTTTGATTCGGAGCTTTAGAGGAGAAGAGGTCAGATAAAATTTCTAATCCAGGTGCCAGGGATATAGCTCAGTGGCACAGTGCCTGCCTGACAAGCATAAGGTCATGAGTTTGATCCCTGCCACCAAAAGAAGAAAATCTGAAAATTTCTAATCCAGATCCAGCATCTTGCTATGTGATTTTGGGCTGGTTGTATGTTTCCTCTGAGTCCCAGTTGCTCCACTATTTTAACAAAATTAAGAAACGCAAGTGGTAGTTTTCTTGAGGCTGGGTGACCTCTAAGGTACTGAACAGGCTGAGTATTCTTGCTGTGATTCGTGGACAGATTTGCTCAGGTCTCAGCATTTCTTCAGAACCGACCTGCCCCAGCGTGTTGTGCAGCAAAGCATGTTCACCCGTCACCAAGCCTCAAGTCTTGTTCCCAGCATGGTCTCTTCTGATGGACCACTCCCTAGCTAGCTGCAGCCCTCTCTCTCTGTAGTCATTGGGGCCTAGGAGGGGATGCTGCCAAGGCAGGTCTTTCTGCATTCTTTGACCTTGACCTTTGCTGAACTTTGTTACTTTGTCTCTCAGGACTTGGATATATGCAAAGCTGTTGTCATGCTGTGAAAGCTCTGACCTTTCTGATTTAATACTTTAATAAGTGTTGACCCTTTGCCTCTATTCTGGTGGTGCCATTATAGCTCACTGTAAGGAAGAAGTAACAGGTAAGTCCATTGGTGAATAAACGTCATCACATAGCTATTTTCAGAATTTAATTTTGGGGGGAAAGTTGGAGAGAAATTGTATCCAAGAAATGGTGAGACCAAGTTTTATATTTTGATGAGTTAATAACTAAAGATTACATATGAACTTTACCTTTCAATTTAATCAATCTCTTAGAGGATTCAGCTTTATTACTACTAATACATAATCATACTTCTGTATTTTTTGAGAAATAATGGACAAAAGGAAATATTGTTAATGAGTAACGATTTTGCAGAAAATCAGTGTTTACTTTTGGAAACTTCACTGTTCAATTGGTTCAAGCAAATCATTATTGTATATCCTAGAGAAACTTTAAAATAGGAGATGCTGATATCTCACATTACAGATCTCTAAATCCTAGGAAGAAAATTTTGGAGAGCTTGTGAATTTAGACAAGTTCCATTTAGTGAAGAGATCGCTCTTGCACATGTATCAAAATATAGTCCAAACAAATTATTGGCAATAGTTCTTTACTTGCCCTAAAATCTGCCTACAAATATATAACTGTAAGAAATTATTTTCACACTGTGGGAATTGCTAGTGAGATGTATTTTATGAAAAGAAAGTTTCTAAATAAAAGTTATATAACAAATGTGTATTTTATTCTTTAAAAAATTGTCTTGATATTAATGAATGGATAAAAATTAACATACACTTTAATACTGAGTTCTCTTTTCCTTCTGTTAGAATGCCATTTGTGCATGTGTGTTGATGTTTGTGTGTGTGTTTCTTTCAATAGAAGAAATGTGTCTTTCTTGACTTTGAGTAAAACATCATTATGTAGAGAGATGGGATGTTGCAGATCAAAAGCCAAAATTATCCTGAGTTCTCTTAAGCCGTTTAGGACAATAGCCATTTACTTTTATTTTATTTTTTTATTTTTATTTTAAAGAGACTAAAACCTAACCAAATAAAACAGAATAAAGCCAATCAAAACAAAACAGTGAAAGTGGTACAGAATTTCAAAACAGGATAATAGAACATCTACAATGGCTACCATAATCTCTTGTTAACTTCACAATAGTTGTGCATACCATCAGACTAGTAAAATCAAATAAAACCAGTCAAAACAGAACATTAAATAAAACAAAACAATAAATCAGGACAAAGTTTTAAACAATAAGAACAATATTGGATTTCAAAAACAAGACACAAGAAAATCCCTCATATTTGCTATATTGCATACTGTTATCCACCTAATAGATGCTCAGACTACTTGCCTTAGGCCTGAAAAGTCAATCAAACAATAGAAGCATTTAGTTGTTTTTGTACCTCAGTTGGTATCAACTCAGCCTGTCCTATGAACCCTGAACTCTGAACCAGGTGGTTGTTTGGTGTGTGCAAGGGGGTCTTGATTCTCAGCCTACACACTGACTGGCTCACAGGAGCAGCAAACTGGCTTCTCTCTTCCTTGGCCCAACATGGCTCGTGTGGCTCACAGGAAGGGTGAACTGGCTTCTCTCTTCTTGGATCTCGCATAGTTTGGACAGCTTACGGGAAGAGTAAATTGGCTCCTTTTTATACTCCTTCCAGACCCAGTATGGCTTCTGCCGACTCACAAGAGGAGCAGACTGGCTTCTACTTTTATTTTATATTTATTTGTTTGTTTGTTTGTTTGTTTGTTTATTGTATAGAGAATCCAACTCATGACTTCATGCTTGCCAGACAGGCACTATATCACTGAGCCATATCCCTGGCCCAGGCATTTACTTTTAATCTTTGTTAGATTTGACCTCACATTCTGATGACTGTTAGTTAAACCTCTCCAAATATAGCCAGACTACCCACTGCTCCCACCAATCTATTTTGTGGTACTGGAAATTGAATTCAGGAAATTTAACCCAGAACCTCATATATGCTGGGTCAGCACTCTACCACTAAGTTATATCCCTAAACTTTTTATTTTATTTTATTTATTTTTTGAGACAAGGTCTTGCTAAATTTCCAAATCCAACCTTGAACTTGCAATTCTACAGCCTTAGCCTTCTGAGTAGCTAGGAGTAAAAGTACAAACCACCACACCCAGTTGTATTTGTTGAACATATTGATTTATCACTTTCTTTGTTCTTTGGCTATAAAAGCTAAGTAACCACTTTCACTTTGGAACGTGTCACTCAGAGTATCTTGAATCCATGTTCCTGGAACATGGTTACTCAAATTGATTCAAACAATTTTATTTCCTATAAAACAGTTATTTATATCGACAATTTATGTGTGTGCATTTGTTAATGTAGGTACATACATATATTCAAACTTTTTGTATGATACTGATTCTTATCAAACAGGATATAAGCACTTTGAGAAACTCTTTAAAGGACATGCTGGTGCAACTATAAAGGACAAATAACAAGCAGAGCTGGGGCTCAGTGATTTAGAGACCAAACTTTCCTCTTTGCTTATTTCCTACACATTTACAGTAGATCTCAAAATATCTGCACAGAATCTAATTCACCTGTTTAGAAGACTACCTTTTTTGTGTGTAAATGCTGTTTGGTAAATTTAAATAGAGAGCTTTAGAATTGAGTGCCTCAGTGACCACTGAATGCCTCTGCGGCTGTACCTCAAGGATTCCATTTCTTGTAACTAAATGCTTGCTTGCTTTCTCTTTCTATGCCCTCTCTCTTTCTTTCTTTCTTTCTTTCTTTCTTTCTTTCTTTCTTTCTTTCTTTCTTTCTTTCTTTTATTTTCTTTTCTCCCTCTATCTCCTTTATTTCTCTCCCTTCTTCTTTCTCTCCTTCATTCCTTCATTCTTTCCTTCTTTTCTTTTCTTTCTATTCTCCAAGATTGAGAATGATGCAAACCAATGACATACCCTGCCAAGTAAAACCAGTCCCTTTAGAAGAGCCATAGGCTTACTACCATTCAACACGTTGCTTAAGTAAAAGTGAGTCAGCAGTAAAAAATACAACACAGGTAATCACACTCTCTAGTCAATTGCATTTACTTCCTTGCCAGTGTCAGATTTGACCAATGGCTTATAATTTAGTGGGAAGGGAGAAAACTGGGCCCTTGGGAACCACATCAGAGTGAGGAGTGTTGGTTTTATGAATGTGTAGCTTAAGCCTCATATTTAGAATCCCCACACTTCATTTAATATTCTGCTGTTGCCTTGGTTTTGAATGACAGACCCCATATTTTCAGTCTGCTCTGAGCCCCACAAATTCTTTAGCCAGTGCTAGAACCATGGAAAGAAAGCTGTTTGGAAAGTGACACATAAAACATCTGTGAGCCAAACATGTCTATTTGAGACAGTTTCACCAAGTAGTCCAGGCTGACCTTGAATTCTCAATCCCCCTCACATTATAGGCATGTGCCACCAAACCAGACTTAAGAATTTAAGTACACTAAAAGTTATAATCTAATCATGACAGCTCATTTCAGTGAAGGATGAGAACAAGTAGCAACGGCCTTTTCTCTTCCTAGGCATATTACTCATCTATGGTTGAGAACGGCAGACAATATTCATTGTGCTTTCACATGGAGCATGCGAGGGCATTTGTAAGCATCTATATTCCACGTTAGTGGGTGGATAACTAGCTAGAGGACGACAGTGGAGTTAGAACAATTAAAATTGACAAAGAGGCACAGAACATTTTGTTCTGTAAGATCTTTGGTCAAGTTCAGTGCTTCTCATTCCAGGTAGAGTAGTTTTCTTTCTGAAGAGATGTTTGGCAGTGTCTAGAGACATTTTTAGTGATCACCTCTGGGGTGAAGGTGAGGAGCTCTGTGCTACTGTACCTAGGGATGACCAGAAATGTTATTGAACATTCAACAACAGAGCAGTCCCTTAAAACAAAGAATCCTTTAGGCCAAAGTGCCAAATGAGCCAACATTGGTACCCTAGTAGTATCTTTACCATCTTTAGTGATAGTAAAATAATAGTCTACCATCTTGCTCCCCAGTCCTCTTCAGATTAGGTACTGCAGATATAAGGAATTGGCCTTTAGTTATATGCTTTTAAATTATAGGTAGGACTTTTTTTTTCATTTGGTTTTGCTGTAAATGGGACATTTTTAGAGAAAAGGGGCTATAAAGAGGGAACTAGCATTATTTAGCTGTGTTCACTCTGAGAATTTACCTTCGTTGGCTAAAAAAATTTGGAAGCTCATGGTTAGAAAAGATATTTGAGAAAAACGCCCAATATTTTATAAAACTTATGAGTTGCCCTGAGGGTGAAAGGCTGGGAGTCAGAAAAAATTTAAAAGCCTAAGAAGCCAAAGCACAGAAAGGGTTTGTATGATTGGAAGTAAACTGTAATTATGCTACACTGGTTGTTGTACAGTATATGGTTTATAGTGTTTACTTAATAATTTTCATCCAAGTGTCTTAAACTTTTGGAATAAAAATTTCAATTGTTAGGGGCTGGGGATTTAGCTCAGTGGCATAAGCACCTGCCTTGCAAGCACATGGTCGTGAGTTCGATCCTTGGTACTGATAAAAAAAAAATGTATCTGTAAATAAAATTTCCTTTGCTAAAAAAAAAAAAAATTCAACTGTCATTTTTTCAAAACCAACCCTACCTATCCCTGATCCCTGCACATTATAGATGCAGTTTTCATGCTCATATAACCTGAAAGGATTTGCTGCATTCCATGTTTGGGGCTAATAGAAGGTGAAAGAAGCTGGAGTCTTTCTTTTTTCTTTTTCTTTTTTCTGAGACAGGGTCTCAATATGTAGTTCAGGCTGGTCTTGGAGGCTAAAGTTTTTCTTATAGCTTCTCCTTGCTTTGACCTTTGTGGTTCTGTCCAAGTATGGTGAAAAACCTGCACAGTCATTTTGATAATAACATTTTTAATATTACTTATCAGCGTATGCTCCATGGACCTGGCCTTGTCAGTTTTAAGTGTGGTGGGGAGACACCAATGTGATCACACTGTAGATCATTTGGTCACAATTTATAAATAAAATCAGCAAGGTTTAGTCATTGAGAGAAAGAGAACTACTTGACGTCATATAGAAACTGCAAGTAGCTTGATATAAACCAGAGATGCTGGGTTATATTTGTGAACATTTTACTTTAACATTCTTTTCAAAAGACTCTCTTTTTCCGATTGCAAAAGTAATACATGAGTATTGTGGAAAATTTGGAAAACATACAAAGGAACTAAGAAAAAAATGGAAACAGTCTACAATAATCCATAATTTTGGTACTCAAAGATAATCATGCTTTAAAAGTCTTTCAAAAAAGCAGAATTTAAAAAGAAATACTGTTTTATTTGACAAATAAATTTTTACATCTATCTATCAAACCATGAAACTACTGTGTAATGCAGTCTGAATAAATAACTCAGAAAAACTTCTATTTACTTATTTTTAAAATTAGTTTAAAAAAATGAATATGAGTAAAGATATTCTCAATATCATCTTGGAAATACTACTAATTTTAATGAATTTTTTATTGTTTCTGGTTTGAGATTAATACAAAAATCTTTATCAACAAAAATTATATATATATGAATTTTTTTCCTAAAATTGATTCAAAGATTTCATTGAGATGACTATTAAATTCTAGTAGTAATGTTTGTGCCTACTCCTTAAAAATTATTTTTCTGTCAGAGATTTAGCTCAGCGGCATAAGCACCTGCCTTGCAATGGCATAGTCTTGAGTTTGATCCCCATACCAAAAAAAAAAAAAAAACAGTTTTTCTTCTCATCAACTGTTTAAGAAACTAAGGACTGAGGATAAGCTCCATACTATAGCACTTGCCTAGTATATATGAGGCTCTTGGTTTGACCCCTAGCACAAAATAAAGAGGTGGGGGGAGTCCAGAATATTTAACCAAATATTTGGGTTCCTCCTGACCCTGTCAAGTTGATATATGAGTTAACTATCATGGGACCATTTTCTGTCACTAGACCATTCTGTAATTTCACAAAACTGGCTTGTTCTATTTTTAAAATTCTCTATTAAATGGCAACACTTCAGGCTGACCTTTCCAAATTGTGTTGTCTCAGAGCCTCCCCCACACTTAGGTAAGTTATTCTCATGTCAGGAAGTGTCATTCACACTTACCCCAATATGCAATTATCTTGTCTGTTTACTGTTAAGTTCTTTTTAATCTCTCTTTTGAATATAAATTGTTTAAAGTTGGAAACTTTGTGTGACTTACATTTTATTGAAATCTACTAAAAGTACATGCACAGCAAATAAACAGTATTATTGTAACATAAATAGAAGAGTTGGATACCTTGATAATGTTACCTTTTTAAAGTCCTCTATTTACAAATCTCCCTTAAGAGTTTCTGTATCCCACATGGATGAGTAAAGCATAATCCTTTTCTGGTAGACAAGACACAGTGACTTGTCAAAAAATAGCATTTGAAGAGAGGAATAGTAAATTTATACTGGGGAAAACTACAGTCACCATATTTACCAAATGACCACATGGATACCATAAAACCCTGATAGGAGATACTCTGAAGAATATGGCATCGCTTCTGTGAAATTCCTAAAATGTACAACTTTGGTCAAATAGCAAGAAACCATTGTATAAACCAAAGTTGAGAAGTCCAGCTCTGAAAAATCAGAAAAATCAAGGTCATGATAGATAAGACCGAGGAACTGCCACAGCCTGAAAGACATGTAGGTGAAGGAAACTCAATGACTAAGACAATATAGCATTCTAGGTTAGATCCTGGGAAGGAAAAAGGACATTAATGGAAAAATGGTGAAATCTGAATAAAGTCTTAGGTTTATAGGAAAAACTTCAAGTACATCAATGTAGGGTTCTTTGTTTTAAACTATCAAAGAGAAGATTGGTGAGAATTTTATGAGAACTTAATCTTTACACCTTTTCTGTAAACATAAATTTATTCCAAAATAAAGTTTTTATAAAACAGCTAAACACATGTCAGAATCTAAGTAACCCACGATTTTTAATCTTTCCAAATAAAAATGTAAAATTAAAATGGCTAGAGTTCTTAAATGTTGTTAGTGATGTTCAAAAGTACAATGAAAATTCTGCCTTTTTTATGTTAGTTAACTACAATGTTTTGAACTATGTTGAGAAATTTTTAAAGCTCCTAGGTCTCAACTATTCTTTTTCATTTTTGTCACAATACTTTAAAATACTTAAATGCTGCTTCATCGGAATTAATGCCCATTTAGTGTTTATAGCTGGAGAATATTTTTGACCTACTGACATTAAACAGACAGTTACTGCTGTTGAAAGTACCACTCATTAAAAAAGAATTTCTACATGAAATGATTCTTATTTGTTGATAAGTTTTTGCTTATTTTCCTTTTTCATCAAAGCCAAAAATGACTATTAAGTAACTAATGGCAATAAGTGTTTGAAGTCAGAATTGCTGAATCTGCTATTCATTCAAGGTGCTAGAAATCAAATGCTATCAATAGAGTCTTCTTCCAGTGTCTGAAGTAGCTCCTTCTAGAAGGTAAAAACTGAGGAGAATAGAATACAGTAGTTGTTTTGTTTGAGTTTTGTTGTTGTTGTTGCTGTTATCACTCAGGTAAATTAAAATCAGCTGGATAATGCTCTCCACTACATTCACTTGTATAATAACAAATTAACAGTCCACTGTAGAAAACATCCAAGCTTTAGATTTACACAGAATTACCTGGGACATCAATACTGAAGACTTGAAAAAAACATATTGAATTTATTTATTAATTTTTTTTTACCTATGTGAATTTTGTGAAAGGCCAAAGAAAGACTGAAAAACAACCAAGTTGGAGGAGACTAGAAAATGTCAAAAATAAATGAATACTTGAACCCTAGATCAGGTGCTGGGATAAACAGAAGACATTAGAAGAAAAACTGATGAAAGGTAAAAAGGTCCATAGTTTAGTTTGTTTTGTGTCAGTATTTTTCAGCTAGTCTTGACAATTATACTTCTGGTTATTCACATTCTTAGCGACATCAGGGAAAGCTGAGTAAAGAGTACACAACTTACTGACATATTTTGATAATTTTTTTGCAACTTCTGTAAGTCTAAAATTATTTCAAAACAAAAAAGATAAAAAAAGAAAGCTACACTGGAAAATTCCTCAGGAAGTTGTTACTTCTGAGTGAGACATATTTCTCAATAGTTCCAATACAGCCAGTTTCCCCTCCAGCTCTGAAACATAACATTGTTTTTCAGTTGAGTAGCAGACAGAATGCAGTGCTTGCCTTGTGTTTTAAGAGTATTTTGTACAAAAATACATATTTTAACATACTAGAATTGAACTCTGCCTGCTGAGATTTTCATACTTTAAGAGAATTATTAAGAGTCTGGCAAATATTTATGCAGATTGTTAGCTCACTGAGTGTAATATTGGGATAAATTGCTTAGATATTTTAAAATTGAAAATTTTCTTCATATTTTTTTCTTGCTTGTCAAATGCAAGTTGAATCTGAATAAGTAAAGTGTAGATTTCATTTGATTTCATGGAAATTCCTTGAAGGAAGTAAATACATAGAAACTGCTAAATGGGAAATGGGAAATATGTTTTTTGAAATTACCTTGTAAATGACAATCATTAAAAAGGAGAACCTTTTGGCAGTTCACCTACTATACGCTATTTTAACTTCTCACATGCTTGCTCATCATTCTATCTCTAGCCTAACACAAAATTCAGCTTGAAAATTGCCTATTTCATTACATGTGAGGAATGAAAGCGCAGAGAAGTTAAGTAGCTGGCCCAATTTTGGCTTAAAAGTCAGATTGGACTGTTTCTACATGTTTAACTACTCATAGTGGTTAATCTACCCTGCCACAAATTCTACCCTTGGTAAATTGTGTTACAGTGAGATTTCAGTAATTAAGTCCTTATTGTACTTGACAAATGTTAATTTTAATATGAAATATGATGTTTCATTACAAAAGTAATGTATAATTACATTTTCTTCAAAGAATAAAATTATATATGAAAATTCAAGATCTAGTTATCAATTAAATTATGTTGTTAATAATGTAATATATCCATCTAATAAATAATTTCTTTTATCAATACATTAACATCAAAATCTAGAGGGTTTTTCAATAATGTATATGCTCCTGCAATACTCTGAGTGTGTTTCTTAAATCCAGAAAAAATATCAATGATATTAAAGATGTAACTCTGAAAGTTTACTTTAAAAATCTACTTCCTTGGCCCTTTATTTACTATTCAGAACTACAATGAAAAATTTATGGGTATTCAACTTGGCTGATTATTACCCTTTCAAAGTAGAGATAAATAATTACCTTTTCTCTGATCTCATTGAGAGGTCCTAATAAAAATTTAATTATGGACTCTGAAGATGAGAAATATTTTCCAGTTGAGCTTTTATTCTTCAATACAGATGCTCTATAATTGGACTGGTAAACAAGATCATTTACTTAAAAGAGTGAAAGAAAATTTTGTAGCTATTGCTGCTTTCACTTCACAATTAAAAGTGACATAATTAGACACCATACTTTAGAACCTTGTTATAAGATGCAGGTTTAAACTTATCCCTTACATCATGAAACCAACAAGTTTCACTCTGTGTGCCCAGCAACCTTTCTCCATGAAGCTGAAGTTCATTCAAGGGATTCTGAGATCCTCTTTGCCTGAGCAGAAAATGTTTTCTCAAAGCTCTCTAAACAAACAAACAAACAAACAAAAACAAAAACAAAGGAATTCACAAAATATCATCACTTACTTGAGTTTTCACAACTAATTTGTAACCTAGATGATCTTTGTAACCTGAATGTTTTTGATCATCCAAGCACTTAGCTACCAGTCAAAAAATAGGCACCACATCTATAAATTCAGATTTAAGAGATTTAGGTTAGGCCAAGGGGTCTGAATCTGATTTATTTATTCATTTACTTACTTATATTTGCAGAGCTTAGATTCACACTTAAGGCCTTGCACACGCTAAGCAAGTGTCATACCACTGAGCTTAACCTCTATCTCAAGAATCTGAATTTTAAGCAAATGCACTGTGGCGCATTTGAGACACAGTGGGATCATATTAAAAAATAAATAAAACAACACATTTGTTACTACTGTGGAGCATTATTCAGATTCCAAAAAGAGTTTGAACCCTGCTATTAGACAAATATCAGGTTTTCCCAAGAACAAATTTAGTTTTATTTCAAAAGATGGCAATACTATTTATCTCTCAAATTTATTGTAAAGTTTAGATGTAAAGGTTCTAGGCTTCACAAAGTATGGTCTAGAAGTTAGCAATCAGCAGCTAGCAGTCACTGAAAATGTGTTAAAGTTGCGGATCTCAATTTTTTTTCCCAGGCCTGCTGAGTCAGAATAGGGCCTGCTAAAATGATTCCCTAGATGATTCACAAACACATTAAAAGCTGGAGAAGCACTGTCCCAGTCTCTGTGTATGGGTTCAGGAAATGCTACATTCTTTCCTTTTCATAATGATCCTTGTACCAATATTTCAATTCAGCTGGGGCTCAGTGTTTGTCATCACCACTTACTGTTGATTTAAGTCCAAAGGTGTACTTTTGCTCTTACACCAAGGAAAGCATTTGTAAACATACAAATGCAAGGGCTGGAAATTAGGCTGCTGCAGAAGGTTAATTCTGAGAGTTCCACTCTCAGACCTTTGCTCCTGCACGCTGTTGCAGGCCAGAAGCTTTTCTCAGCTTCATTTTTCCAAAGGATGATTTTGAAACTTCTTTTGTATGCTTTGCTGACAGTTGACTATAAAGCTTTCATTACTATTTAAGAATTATTGCTATTAGGGTAAGTATATAGTCAGTAGTTATACTGGGCATTATTTGAACAAAAATTTTGGGGAGGTTTCATAAAAAGGTTTTGTTTTATTGTGCATTTCATTTTGTTTTTTAGTCTTCAGAGTTTATCACTGAGCACTGAAGAATGAGAACAGTAAAATTAGGCAAACTATCTTCCCGCATCAAAGACATTTTTGGTAATTGCCTGCATTAAAATTTACAGTACGTGTTAATACATGACAAATGAAGATTGTATGTTAAATGCAGGAGGTGCACATCATTGTTTAAACTTAATGGAAAATGCTGGCTGCTACAATGAATATTTTAGCTGGAATGCTTTTAAATGATAAATAAATTTGGTTTTATGTTTTTAAAATGAATAAAAAGGTTAGTTCTCTTGTTTAATATTTTAGCCATAGAATGAAAGTTTTCTTGATACCTTGTAGTTCTCACAGAGTGTACTTCCCAAATGAACTTACTGAAATCTGGAATTAGTGAGTATTTTCTCACCGATATATTCATTGCAAGAATCTTCATTTTTTTCCTTTAACATTAGTGAACGCTCACCTTCAGAGCTGCATTCTGTGGCTAAGCTACCAGCCAGCTTCCTTATTGGTGCTGCAGAAAGTGAAAAAGTGCACTCTAACATATTGTCCCTAAATTTTTGCAAAAAGATAATGTGTACTCTAAGATAGGCACGGAAAGTTGGGTATGACTAGAACTTTGAATTCGCTGCCCACTCCTGCACTATTATGAAGGGGAAGCTCATCTGTTCCCCTTTCTCTGTCTCAGTAAGATAGATTCTGCAGTTCAAATGAGACATGATTGAAATTGAGAAAATAATGTTTTCATTAAAATTGATGGCTCATCAAAGAGTTAGATCTTCAAGAAACAGGTTCTGTATTTAAATTCACAAAATAGACTAATTTTTGTGTGATGAGTTGAATTGTGCCATCCCCCCAATTTTGTATGTTGAAGTTCTAATCTTTAGTACCTCAGAATTTGCATGAAATCTTTCTGGTTTTCTCTCTCTCCCAGCCCCTCCTCCATGTTTGTGTTGTTGTTTTTCTGTTTTTGTTTTTGAGACTGGGTCCAACTATGTAGTTCAGCCTAGCCTTGAACTCACTACTTAGCCTACGCTGGTCTCGAATCCCCAGCCCAGCCACATGCTTTTCATATGCTGTTGCTTTTCACATAGTCAATGAGTTTTCCCTTTAATTTTTCCCAACTCATCATCTTGTGCCTCAGCCTTCTGAGTGATGGGGTTGCAGAAGTGCACCACCATGCCTGGCATTCTCTCTCTCTCTCTCTCTCTCTCTCTCTCTCTCTCTCTCTGTCTTTTGTAGCGAGGTTCTTGCAATGTAGTTCAGGCTATCCTTGAACTTACTATGCAACTCAGGCTGGCCTCAAACTCATGATGATACTCCTGTATCAGCCTTTCGAGTGCTGGGATTACAAGCATGTGCCACCACACCTGTCTGTCAGGTCTTTTAGGGCACTGTAACATAGTTTAGTGGCTCAATGGCTATGTTTTTATTACTTTGTTCTTAATATTTAATTCTGAAATAATTTAGACCCCCCAAAAAATGTAAGAATAGCAGAAATAACTATCACTACTAAGATTCATCACATTTTAACGTTTTGACACATACATTGTTTTTTAATGAACTATTTAGGAGACAAATTCATATATTGTCTTTTACTCATTTCTGCATATATTTCTTTTTTTAAAACAAGTCATATGGCTTTTTATTATCATCAATGTAGTACTCTGTACATAATAGCAATTCCTGTAATTTTATATGACTGGCAGCCAGGAGGTTTACACCAGCATCATCATAAACACGTGAGTAATGCAATAATACAACTGTGTTTAAGCAACTGCCATGTGCCAGGTGATAAAAATATTTCAGCCCCATTATAATGCTATAGGTCCCCCACTGTACATATGGTCCATTGTCTGCATATACTTCTTATATACAGTCACTCTTTTTGGCATGCAATTGTGTAGTCATAAATTTTCAAATATTATATCCTTGGGCTGGAGATTTAGCTCAGTGTCCTAAGTGCCTGCCTGGGAAGCACATGGTCATGAGTTCAATCTCTGGTAAAAATATAAAATAAATAAAGGACAAAAATTATATCCTAAACATCTTTTCCTACTCAATATTTTCCAACATAGTTCATAGCCATATGCTTTTCTTTCTTTTTTTTTAAAAAACGTATTTGCATCACATGTGGGTCTTTTTTTCTTTTTTTTTTTTTTTTTTGGTACTGGGAATCAAACTCATGACCTCGTGCTTGCCAGGGAGGTGCTTAAGCCACTCAACTAAATCCCCAGCCCAGCCACATGCTTTTCATATGCTGTTGCTTTTCACATAGTCAATGAGTTTTCCCTTTAATTTTTCCCAACTCATCATACCTTTGTTCTTCCCTGCATACTATTTCAATATGTCTTGTAAGGTGGGACCATAACCAAATCATAACTTTCCTCCAAACTGTCACCTCAAAGCTACTCAGGAGAGCTCAGTTATGTTTTTTCAATTCCTTATAATTATCCCCTTACTCATACTGCAATAGAGCAGTGGCCCTTTCAGTACTTTTATTTCTTGAATTTGAGTTTAGCATGATTTGAGTAACTTTTAAAGGAAGCATTAGTAACGTAGGTAATTCATGCATATAACTATTTCAAACAATTAAGCTTCCTCTTGTGTGTTTCTCTGTGACCCATACAAAAATTTAGTGGAGTCAGAAAACCTGAGTTCATGTTCCAGTTCTGCTACTTTTCAGATACTTTTCAATCACTTAATCTCTCATAACCTTAATAACAACATCTAAAATGTTATTCAGCTAGTCTATCTATCCTCTAAAATCCTGCCTTGTCTGTTTCAGGGGTTCTTGTGAGGATAAAATTATAAATCTGTGAAAAAGGCTTTATAAGTAATGCCAAAATATTTAGAAACAGTAGATATCCAAGTATCTGCAGTGTGAAAGGGATCATAAGGATTATCCACTACAACTGGGTTCTTTTACAGACTGGGAAACTGAAAACCAGAAGATTAAGTAATTTGTTCACAGTTGCTGAGCTAGTCTACAGAAACAGGTTTCCTGGTTCATACACCAGTGTTTTTAAACTCAAAAAATGTCTTTCTAGACAGAGTCCGTTTCTCAAGTTGCTTAAATTTTCCTCTACACAACATGGTTTTGTGTGGAAAAAACTATGACCATAAGAGCCAGTTTGAAGAGTTCAAATAAATCTGTAAGTTTGGGAAGAGCTAGATAATAGCAAAGGAAATGCACAAGGGTAATGGGTAGTTTGAATATTTGATATTCTGTAAAATATTTCAGGAAACCATTCTTGACTATGGAGGTACAGATTTTGTAGAACTGTCAATAACCAGGATTTGTATCTATCTACAGGTTAGCCTTTAGTTCAAGGTGAATTAATAGCCATTAAAAACTGCCAATACTCATTGTTTTCCAACTGATTTAATTATTAGATTAAAAAAAAACCAGGTTAACAGTGGACTAGTCCTACTTTAAGTTAAATTCAATATTGATCTGAAAATTTAAACTTGTAATTAGTGAAGAGGATAATTTCAGGTGAAATGTACAACAGATTAATTTATCTATTATGTGAGTGTTGAAAATAATATCTCTGACATTAGGCCAAAAATGACTCACTGTTATAAGGCAAAATTGTAGGCAAAGCTGGGAACTCACAAATCTAAAAATGATTTTGAGGAGAGAAGTCAAGATGGCTGACCAATGAGCAATAAAATACAAAGCTTCCTGGGAGAAAAAACTCATATGCCAGAATAAAACATCCTGGAGAGACCCAGACAGAGGGAGATGGATCCTCTTGACACAGGAAGAAATTAAAATGTAAAAAAGCTCATCAAATATGTTGGGACTACAACTGGAACAGCTAAAAATTACAGGACACGGTGTTTTCACAGTGACCATCAAGTTTGCACTGCCCTGAATTTGCGCCAGCTTGAATCCTCGACAGCTGACAGAGCCACCCAAACTTATTCCCACTGCCACTCACAGGAAGCACAGCAGCGCTAAAGTTGGGGGTTGGTTAGTCCAACAGAGAGCGGAGCTGGCAAAGGGAACTTCATTAATCCATGGTCAGTGCTGGGAGTGAGACCTCCCCCACAGGAAGGGCACGACCAAATGGGCGACATGTTGGAATCAGGCAGGAGGAGCCTGAAGTGGGAGCGACAGTAACTTCCGTTGGTTGCTCACTCCCCAGAGCAGATTTGTGGGATTTGCTTGGACTGGGCCGTGCCCCTGGCTGGGACAAATGAGCCGTCCCAAATCGATTCCCTGCACCGAGCACACACTAACCGGGTGAAGGCCCCTGAAGTTTGGCTGGCCGGGTGGGGAGGGCCAGGCATATGCAGCTGCTGCTTATACCTCAGTGACAAAAGCAGGCAGGAGAGGGCAGAGTTCCCTTGCCAGTGTGCTTTGGAGGAAACGTGGCCAACAGGGAAGGGGGCTGGGACCTGCTCTGTAACCTGTGTGGAGGAAGCCAGGACCATGACGGGAGAGAGAGGCAGGAGGAGGCCCCCAGCCCAGAGCCCTGAGAGCACTGATCCAGGAGAGGGAAAAACAAGGGAGACTGAGGGCAGCAAACATGCAACATCAGACATGGTTTCAATGGACATTAAGAGATATCTTCGGGACCTTGTAGACGAGCTCAAAACTGAAATATTAAATCAGGTAAAGCAAGATATGAGTAGAGTAATAAAAGAAATGCTCTCAGGAAGCATCTCTCAGAAGATAAAAATGGAAAAAAGGAGGATCACAAAAAAAGGAGAGAAACATTCAATAAAGAATATAAAGAAAATATAGAATACATGAAGCAAATTCAAAGAGACTACCAGGAAATTAAAAACTCCATTGAAAGCTGGCAAAACACCTTAAAAGGAACTAAGGATAGACTATCAAAACTTGAAGACAAGTTTGCAATGTGTGATCATGAAAGGAAAGATCTCCTAAAAATAACAAGGAAACAGGCAGTAACAATACAAAGGCTAGAAGATGACAAGAGAATCTACAATTTAAGAATAAGAAATGTGAATGAAGAAGCAGGAATACATACAGATGAACTACAAAGGCTATTCATGGAAATAATTAAGGAAAACTTCCCAAGCATGGGAAAAGAAAATGACATTTGGTTATGTGAGGCATACAGAACTCCAGCCACCTACAACCAAAACACATCTACACCCAGACATATAATAATCAAGATACCAGAAATTCAATATAAAAACAGAGTATTAAAAGTCATCAGACAAAAGAAACAGATTACCTATAAAGGTAAGCCCATCAGGATCATGGTTGACTTCTCAACACAGACCATCAGATCAAGAAGAGCTTGGAGCAAAGTATTCCAAGCCCTGAAAGAAAATAACCTCCAGCCCAGATTGATGTACCCTGCAAAACTGTCACTAGAAATTAATGGAGAAGCAAGATGCTTCCATGACAAAGAGGAACTGGGGGAGTTTGTGACCACCAATCCAACCCTACAGAGAATACTGAAGGACATTCTAGAGAGAGAGAGAAAAATACCAGGATTTTAGGAACAGTGGCAGAAAGGCCTCGATGAGTGGGGCAGGCAGTAGAATGAAGGAGAAAACTAGACAAACAGGCAGAAAAATAGCATAGCAGAAATGAGGCAGAAAAGGATAACTAGAATCTCTAACATAGATGGCCTTGAGATACTATATTGTTAACAATGCACAAGGATTTAAAACCCACATTACTCACACTACTCTGCTTAGATGTATAATATTCTGTTCCAGTCATTCTACCTATACTAGATTTGAGGGCACAGACAGACACCTATCTCGAAAATAACAGGATATAGTATGGTAATCATCCTTAATTTCCTGTTAGCTTAATCTAAAGTTCTGTATAACCTACACTGTTTTACCATGACTGATCGTAATTGAATCTGGTTTGTTAGATTGCTGCTTTGTATTGATAGATTTTATTCAAAGCTGTTATGATTGATAGTATCAAGTCTGAGAGTGTAGGTGACTGCACTTAAGATGACAAGATTCACTAGAATATCCACTCTGGTTTGATTATTAACTGCCTTTGAAGTTTTATACTGTCTACAATGTTTTATTTTTACTAATATTGTTATGTACTGCTATGTTCAATTATACTGCTATATTCAATTATGCCTGATGATATAGACAATTCTATTGAAGATAATAAGAAACAACACAGTAATCATTGCAGATCACCTTGTACTGTGGTTTTATACAACTTTTTGGTTTCATGTTTTTATAGGAATCTGTTTTGTTTTGTCTTGCTATGTTTTGTTTTTCCCTCTAAAACAAAAAGGATAGAAATACATGTAGAGATTCATGCATGTGTAGCTGTTTACACTCTCACTGTTTGACTATCTACTTTGTATGCTTTAATTGCTTTAATTTTGTAACTTGAACAACTATTTCTAAGAGGGCAATATGTAATTTATCAACTGGTGATTTCTTATTGTTTATCTTTTTTTGAAATTCTGTATTATCTCTACCCTTTACATGCTTTTATTTCTCTTTAAATAACAAAAAAAATTAAAAAAATATTTTTGAATTGCTCTGATACCAAAATCCTCACTGTGAATTATATTTAATATGAGCTCTTCACTGAAATAAATTATATGAGGCAATATTCTTGATTTTGAGTGAGAAAAAAGATCATAGTCTACAAAGTTCAGGGCAGTTATTTTAGGATTATGGAACTGAACAAATTACCAAAATTTCTGCCAGTTCTAAAACCTTTATCACAAACAAATATACAAACAAACAAACTGAAAATAAACAAACCAAAACCCAAAAAGCAAAGTTGCTCACTTGTAATCCTTGCACTTGGAGGATTGCCAGGAGTTGAGGCCAGCCTAGACCATGTGGTGAATTCAATGTCAGCCTGGACTACATAGCAAGACCCTGTATTGAAAGAAAAAAAAAAAAAAACAACCCTGAAATCTTCACCAGCTCATTCATCAGTTATCCTGATGCAGGGTTATACTTAAAGATATTTTAGGTAACATATAATTAAACTAAAAATTATTGGGCTTCCAGATAACTTTATCAGTTTGTACCTCTAGCTGACTAACTGATCATGAAATTTAATTTTTTTTTATTTTTATTTTAAGGAGAATAAAACTAAGCAAAATAAAACAGAATAATTGCAACCAAAACAAACCAGTGTAAGTGACACAGGACTTCAAAACAATAGGAACAATGGTTACCATAATATCTCTTGCTGTCTTCAAAATAGCTGCAGATACCTTCACACAGTAAAAGTCAAACAAAACAAAACAGAACTAATAAAAACACAACAATATATGCAATAAAGGACTTCAAAACAAGATGATAGCAAATCCAAAATTGTTACCACAACACATCTTGTTATCTTTGAAACAGCTACCTATGCCATCAGATATAATAAAATCAAACAAAATGAAGCAGAATAAAACCCAACCCAACAAAACAATGAAAGTGATACAGGATTTCAAAACAAGACAGTAGGGAATCAACAATGGCTACCACCTTCGGAAGGAGATCCTCAAGAGATGCTACATTGTGTATTGTTATCCTTTGAATAGATGATAAGTTTTAGACTTATAAAATCAATGAAATACTAAAGACTACAAGCATTAAATTGTATTTTACCTCAACAGCTATCATCACAGCTTGTTTTTCTCCAGATCAGCCAGTTGCTTATGTTGGGGGATGGAGTGAGTTGGCTTTTCTTGTTTCTTAGTCCATGTCCTGGAAGGGGCTGGCATCTGGCTCTCCCCTCAGTGGCCCACACATGCTGCTGATTTGCAGGGAGAACTTGCTTCTTGGTGACTTCTTGTTCTCTTCTCTTGCAGTCTGCAAATGGCTCTGATTCACAGGAAAAGGCTGGAGTCTGGCTGTCTCCCCAGCAGCCTGCGCATGGTGCCAATTTGCAGGGAGAGCTTGCTTCTTGGTGACTTCTTGTTCTCTTTGCCCACCATGAAATTTTAAATATGAGGATAAAGTCACTTTTAATTAGTTATGGATCTCTTTCTAGATATATAAGCCAAATTTTATAGAGTGATCAATATAATTTAAAAGCTTATACTTTTCAATTAGAACATCTAAGTTTGTTTTATTTAATTAATTTTCTCCAAATATAAAAACAATATAAAAATCATTCATGACTATCAATATCATATTCCTAAACAGTGGTGGAACACACACACAAAATACTCAGACTTGGATGAAAAATGGGTAACATAAATGTATTTTGTGTTAATTTAGTAAATAAAAGTGGATGATATCTACTCTTGAAATGAACCAGATTGATTAGCATTAAATAACTTCTCTAGTAACTCACTTTCTTCTGAATCACATTTATCGTTTATTCAGGAAAAATGTCTGAGACAGGCTCTCACATTGGCCTTGTGTTATCACACCAGAACTCTATTTAATGCTTTGATTTAACCCTTTCTACCTTAAAATTTATAGTTGCAGTCACTTATGCTTTCCTCTGCTTCTTGCAAGAATCAGCAAAGATTTATGCAGCATGCAGCCTGTTTTATAGGGTATTTTAATCCTTCAAGTATTGAAGGGAGAGGAGGGAGGCTAGTCTTGAAGGCAATAGAGTGGAGCAAATATCAGGCCTCCATGAACCACAATTTCTCTGAGGTGAACAATATTTCCTTGAAGGGAACAAGTGGATCCACGTGTTTGCATAAGTCAGTCACAGCTTTTCTTTTAAACCTCAAAGCCCATAGCTCAAGTCCCTCTCACGAGTCTAACTCAGAAATAGATCCAATGAGGTAAAATATTTGATTTTCAACTTTATTAGTAATCAGGGTGGTTTGGGGAGGGAGGAAAGAAGTTTTCTCTTGAAGTCTCTTCCCTACCACACACACAGCCCTGTGTGCTGTGAATTGAATGTAAGTAGCTCTATGTGAATGGTCAACATGACTTCCTTGTCCCGTAGCAGGGTAAGAAGTTGATTCTGAGAGAGCAGATGCCTGCTGGGGCCTGAACGAGACACAACACACCTGCCAGTTCCCACGTGAGAACCTGGACATACAGTAAACCACGGTGCTCTGGGGAAGGTGGTGTTAGACGGAGGCTACATGCTGGACCACAGGGCCATTAACTCCACAAGGCCTTTAGTTTATCAAACTCTCTTCCCCTCTTGATTTAAGTAAATCTCTCTTCTTGCCTTGGTGAAGGACAAAATGGAAATAGAAATATGGAGAGAAAGGAAGTCAATGCAGTGCCTCTGAGAGGATACAGCAGCAAAAGTTTAGTGCTACTTCTTACGGTAGCTGAAAAAAGAAATAACTATTATTACTTTGGATGAGACTCTGTTTGTATTTTGTTTTATCACATAATGTTGGTCTTGGCCTCCAATTATTCTTGTAACTCAGCTTGGAGGCAGCTGTTTAAGATTTAGAATCGGGGGCTATCAATCAATGTCTACCAAGTTAAAAATATCCTGAAGATGAGAGTAAAATATCTATCTTTAAATGAGCACGTCTTGTTTTATTAGGTAATGCTCAATACAAAAGTCAGTTCCCCTTACATTTCTACTAATCATAGTTTGTTCTGTTTATTGATGTATTTAGAGAAAAATATTCTAAGTTCACATACTCTCCCAAGAAGCATAACCGTTAAAATCAAAATAAAACATACACCCAAAAACTTCCATTCTTTGACAGCCAGGCTTTTGGCAGCCCCTGCACCAATTCTATGGTCTTATGTTTCACGATAATATCTACTACAAGTACTAGGTTTGACTATCCAGTGATAAGGAAGGCACTAAATCACGACTGAACAGATCAAGCAGTACAGAAAAGATTCTTGTTACAGTCAATTGGTTTGGCAAGATCAAAATAGTTGACACTTCCCGAACCAAAACTTCCAACATGATGGAAAAGGTTTTTTTTTTTTTTTAAATCTATTTTATTCATAGATAAAGAAAAAAGAAAAAAAACTACAACAAAATTTTAAAATATATCAATCGGGGGTAACAATGGCATCCACATTACACATTGTCAACCCCACATCATTCACCCAGAGCACAAGACATCTGCCTTCAATTGTCTGAATGATACCAGTACAAACCTTTCTCTTCAGCGAACTCTGAGGAATGAGTAGTATAATTATCTTAACTAATTTGAAAAAGTTTTTTTGAAGACCAAGTCTTTGCCAGACAAATTCATTAAAGTCAAACCAAAATATGGGCAAAATCTATACAGAGATGCTTTATCACAAAAAAGATATGCACATGGACAATAAGGATAGGGGGAGATGCTTAAAGTCATTACTTATCAGGGAGATGTAACTTAAAACCACAATGAGGTACTACTACATACATAAGAAAAGTTAAATTTTGGGGGTGGGGGTTTAGCTCAGCAGCATAAGTGCCTGCTTGGCAAGCTCGAGGTCATGAGTTTGATCCCCGGTATCCCCCCAAAAAGTTAAACTTTCAAAAAAACAGACCAGGTAAATTAAAAATGAAGATATGGAGTAACTGAGATGCTCATGCACTCTTAGGGGGAAATGCAAAAATGGCACAGTAACTTTGGAAAACAGGTCACAATTTTTTTAGAAAGTTCAACATGCATCTTCTAAATGTCATTCCACTCCTAGCTGTTTAACCCCCAAAATGAACACATGCCTGTATAAAGACTTTTAATTCACAAAGGTAAGTTCTCCACCCACTTCCAGAAGGGCTGGGGGCAGATTGGGTAATTCCATTTATACAGCAATTTAGAAAATGTTGATACTTCTATCATTGACTAAAATACAGATCTACAGTTCTCTAGGGAAGGAAGGGATGGTCAAGGGTCAAAGGAAACTTTTGAGTCTGGTAGAAATGTTTATTATCTTGACTGCAAGTTTGTTTTTTCTACTGGAGACTGAACCCAGGGCATTTGCACTGAGCTACATCTCCAATTTTTTTTAACTTTTTTTTTTAGACCATTTCTTGTCAGCTAGCTAAATTGCCCAAGTTAGGCTTGAATTTAGGATTCTCCTGCTACACCTCCCTAGAGTTCTGGGATCACAGGTGTGTGTGATTTTTTTTTTTTTACATTTTTTTTGTACCAGGTCTCAAACTCATGACCTCGCACTTGCCAGGCAGGTGCTTAAGGCAGATGTATATTAAGAGTGATCAAAATGTACTCTCTAAATGTATGTGGTTGATATACTTTAATTATACTTTAATAAAATTGAAAAAAAGCATATGTAAAAGCCTTGAGAATCCATAGATTTAGGTCCTTTCTTGGGCCCATTTCAAGAAAGAAATCTATGTCACTTATGAAACACCAGGAATATGCCTTTAAAAAATTATATCCTGGATCCTATGCAGTCTACAGTTAACTCAAACTATAGCTGACCACTCAGACTGTTACATAAAATACAGATAGACAAATCTTGATGATGGGACAGTTATTTATTAAGATCTATAGCTTAATTCAACACAAAATGGATTACCATATATCACAGTAGAAGAGGATGAAGGTCTTAAAAGGGTAAAACAAACTTTACTTCAAGAGTTTAATATTTTAGAGTGACATCAGTAGTTCTGTAACTAGGGTGGTTGTGGCAGGGAGGTATGTAGTATGCCTGTGGAGCCTGAGCTTGCCCAGTATGTGCCTGATGTGAGGTTTGATTTCTAGTACCAGGGAGGGAAAAGCATTATAGAATCAGACTTAGGTTTTGTTTTTTGGGGTTTTTTTTGTTTTGTTTTGGTGTTTTGAGACAGGATCTTGCCGTGTAATTCGTGCTGACCTTGAGCTTACTGTGTGCCCAGGCTGGTCTTGAAATTGTGGTGGTCCTCCTGTCTCAGCCTCCTGAGTGCTGGGATTACAGGCATGTACCACCACATCAGGCTATTCAGACTTCGTAAATATGATCAAATTGTGAAACTGAACTGTAAGTTCCAACAAAGGAAATGTTGAATTTAAGTCCTATTTGATGAGATTCCTGAATTTCCTAGACTTATCCACTAGCTGCAGATCTAGGAAGCTATCCCAGCTCAAATTGTTTCTTGGCTTTCAAACTGTTTTTAAGTAATAGTTTAATTAAGCAAAAGCTCCTCCAAAGCACTCACCTCAGTCATCACTTCTACAAATAAAAGCACAAAATAATCCAATGTTTATTCTGCAAATTTGCTTTTTTCTTCCTTATAACCAATGAGCAAAACTTGAATCTGTTCTACAGGTGCATGCCTGTAATTCTATCACTCAGGAGGCTGAGGCATGGGGACCACCTTGAATTTGAGATCAACCTGAACCACAGTGAGAACCTGTCTCAAATAAGTAAATAAATAAAATAAAATAAATTTTAAAGTGTAGGCTAGAAACACAGCTCAGGAGTAAAGACTCACATGTGGGGGGCCCTAGATTTCATCACCAATACCATAAGAAGGAGGAGAGGAAGGAAGAGAAGGAGAAGAAAAAGGACGAGAAGAACAAAGAGGAGGTGGAGAAGTGGGGGAAAGGGAGGGAGAAGAAGGGGGAGAGAAAGGGGTGGCAAGGGAAAGAGAGACAGAGGAGAAGAAAAATTACAATGATGTTTGCCAAGCAGGATTTGTGACGGATGGATAGTGATGTATCAGCTTGAGCATTCACTTCTAGGTTGTGGCATATAGCTCAGTGATTATAGCACTTGTCTAATGTGTGCAAAGCTCTGGGTTCAACCCCTGACACTATACAAAGAAAACCAAAACACACTATTGCTCTGTCTTGCTTGTAACGTAGTTTTCAAAAGTGTTCTAGGGTAACACTGATATGGCACTTCGAAAGTATTTCATTTTGTGGTTGTGGGGAATTGAATCTAGGTTCTCATGCATGCAAGATAAGAATGCTACTATTGAGCTACACCCTCAGTGTCAGTTGTAGATATGTTATTTATTTATTTATTTATTTATTTATTTATTTATTTTTGGACCAGGAATCAAACCCATGACCTCACACTTGCCAGGCAGGTACTGTGCCACTGAGCTATATCCTTGGCAGATATGTATTTTAAAATCAGTGCCCATTGAAAAGTGAACATGCTCTCCCCTTAAACTTAGCTGGAAGCTTGAAAAGATGATAACAAATGTTGGTTCTAGATTTTTAAAAGTTTTATTTTTATTGGTACATGTCTACAGTACATAATGATTACATCCTTTGCGCAGTGCGGAGTTGGTATATGTACATAATATCTCAATTCATTTTTTCATTCCTATCCTTCCACTCCTTTCCTCTCCCTTCATTGCTCAGTCCTCTCCCTTTTTGCACACGATCTATCTCCCTGTCTTCTATTGTCTTTTATTTTGCTATTTATGTATTTTTTGAGTTTCTAAGAAAAAACATATAATATTTAAGATTGTGTGCCTGATTTATTTCAGTTAACATTATGGTCTCAAGGTGTATCCATTTTTCTACAATGATCCAAGTTTATTCTTTATGGCAGAGCACTACTCCATTGTGTATAAATATCACATATTCTTTATCCATTCATCTGTTTATGGTCATACAAGCCACTTCCAAGATTTAGCTACTATGGGCTGTGCTGCTATAAACAGGTGTATGCATATACCGCTATAATTTGATGTCTTTAACTCTTTAAGAAAGATACTAAAGAATAGCTGGGTTGAATGGAATTTCTATTTTCAGTTTTTTGAGGAATCTCTATATTGATTTCCGTAATGGCTGTACTAGTTTACATTCCTGCCAACAATTTATATTCTATTTCTTAATAAAACAGTGAAGCAGCACAGAAATTTACATATGTGTTAAAATGATCTAATTTGAAAATAAGCCATTCAACATGCTGTATGTTTACTTATTATTACACAACTTTCACTTCATGGTTTGCACATATAAATTATATACACCTCTGCTTTGCCTAACATTTTACAATGGGGAATGGTGTTTTTGCCTGTACAACCTTATGTGTTTGGACATGCAAAAATCTAAATTCTGAGAGGGAGGAAAAGAGCTGAGTCAGAGAAGAGTCAATAGCTAGTGAAGCAATACAAAAAGTTCAACCATACTAATCCAGGCAGCAGGAAGGTTGTGGTAGTCAGAATCTACAAAATAACTCCTTAAAGATCTCAGACTTTGTATGACCATAGGTTATGACTTCAATGTATGTTGTTATACCAAATGGTAAAGGTCAATTGTAATTAAGGTCCCTGGCTAATTAATTGAAAAGGAGATTATCCTTAAAGAGTCTAAATCCTTTGAGAAGGGCTCTGTAAAAATCAGAAACGCTCTACTATCCTGAAGAAAAACCAAGTGCTAGGAAAGAGTTTGACAGCTAAAATCAATGAACATTGCTAACAAATACGTAATCTTGGAAGCCGATGCTGGCCCTCAGATGAGACCCTAATCCCTGTCAATACCTGGAATACACCCAAGAACAGAGGAGCCAGAAATCATTAACAAAGGACATACCTAAGTCATGCCTACTACACTTCTGACCCAGGGAAATTAGGTAATAATAAAGCTACTGAATTTTTGGCAATCTCTCATCCAGTAATAGAAAACTAACAGAAGCTTTACTCCCAGGAAATGTTGTAAATAGTTCAGGATTACCACTCAGTGTTAAAACTTCTTTAAATTCATAATTATAGATGAAAACATAACTAAAAAAATAACTCAGAGTCATCCAACATTATATGAGAAGAGGATGAGGATGTAGCTCAGTGGTAAAGCACTTACCTAGTACATATGAGACCACAAATTCAATCATAAGAACCTCAAAAAGAAAAAAAGAAAAAAATGATATAGGGAGGACCTAAAGAAAATTGATTGCTAAATTTCATTCAAAAACAAATTAAGTTAATATCATAAACAGGCTTAAAAGTTGCTCTACACCATCTTAAAATGTATAGTATCAGTTTTATTTTTTAAAACTCTATATTTAATATGAATAAATTTCAATGGTAACAAATATAACTTCACAGTGGAGAAGCTTGGCAGAGGCTACCTTGCAGTTTGAAGTTAACATTACCAGAGTGGTAGTTAGGGTAGCATGTCAGTTTGACTGGTTTGGGGATCTACCTAAGGACTTAGTGGAACACAGTTCTGGGTGTGTCTGAATGGGTCATGCAGGTGTGGTATTGGGGTCTGCCTATTGAAGTCTGGCCTCCTTGTCTCCGGCACAGTCTTCTCTGCTTCCTCATACCACGAACTAAGCTGCTTTGCCCTGCCATTTCTCCTGCCATCATATTCTTGACTATGAAGACTGCCAATAACACACTGAATCCCTTGAAGGAATGAACTATGTAAAACCTGTTCTCCTTCAAGGTGTGGGAGTTGGGTATTATGTCCTAGCAACAGGAAAAACAACTAATGCTACCAATAATGGGGCAAATTGAAATCTTGTATCAGCTGAAAGAATATAAAGAGTAGAGCACAGTTATTATTTCTATGTTGCTCCTGTAAAAGATGCACATAAACGTGAATACAATGAATATAATCATGAGGAAACATCAGACAAACCCACACTGAAAGATAATGCACAAAATAATTTACCTGAAATCTGTGGATTTTAGAAAGTATTCTCTCTCTCTCTCTCTCTCTCTCTCTCTCTCTCTCTCTCCCTCTCTCTCTCTCTATATATATATATATAGATATATAGATATATAGATATATAGATATATAAAATCTATTTATATATCTATATCACTATAGACACATTACATGTTAACATTTGTAAACTTTTACATTTGTATGCCTTTCAAAGAAAAAATATTTTCCCTTAAAATTTTAGATCGTTTTTCATTTATTGCCACTGCATGAAACTCATAAACTAGAATAATTATTCTGATTAATAGATGTAGGAGACAAGAAAGGAAAAATAATCAGGGCATAATTCTTATTAAAAGAGCAAGCTTTATATTCTCTCTCTCTCTCTCTCTCTCTCTCTCTCTCTCTCTCTCTCTCACCTGCAGCTCTCTTACTTGGCTGGTTACTCATTGAGTCTATAGAAGCTCTGATTTTCTAGACATTAGTCAATTTTTTACCTAGTGTATTTTTTATACACACAAAGCAATCAGACTTGGATCTGTGCAAATTTTGTGCACAGAGCAGAATTATCACAGAGGTTAAAAAATAAGTTTAGAGTTCTGAGAGCAATCTCTGAAACACAGATCAGCTGAGAAAAAAGAACTATGAAGAATGCCTCAAAATTTTGTCCTAGGAACTTGCGGAAAATAAGTTTATGTGGAAATGCCAATTTAAGAATGACAACTCAAGAGACAGTGCTGACCCACATGGAATAATTGGCTAGTCTGGGCAAAAATTAAAATTATGTATATATAAAGGAAAAGCTGTATTTCACTACAGTATCTAATCAGAAGACCTGTGGTTTTAAATCCAGATGGATTCCAGTTTTATTATTTACCAGTCTGGTAAATTCTGAGGGGATCTGTTAACCTTCTCAATGCCTTCCTATTCTTATCTATAAACTGACAATAATATCAACTTTGTATAGTGTTAGAATAATTAGATATAATGCATGGAAAGTGTCCAATACAAGGGCTGGTTGTAATCAGCACTTAGGAGAAAAATGATAATTTTCTTTAATATCATGAGGTTTAAGTGAAGTTTCTAAAAGAAACATTACATTTCTTTCAGTATTGCAAATCAAACCCAGGACCTCATGTATGCTAGGCAAGGACACTACCCTCAAGTTACATCCCCAATCCTTTTTATTCTTTTATTTTGAGTCAAGATCTTTCAAAATTACCCAGACTGGTCTCAAGCTCATGATCCTCCTGCCTAAGTCTCATGAATAGTTTCAATTACAGGTGTAGGTCACATTATAATTTTTAAATGTTAAATTTTTAATTAAAATAAGACACAAAGTCTGGGAATCAGTGTCATGCACAGGCTGCCGCTGACTGGAACAGCCAGACTCCTGACCTTCCCAGTGAGTCAGTGCCATATGCAGACCGAGAGTAGAGAGAACAAGGCCACACCAGCAAGTAAGCCCACTCTGGGGAACAGGACCATGCATGGGCTGCCATAGGAATGGATCAGACAGATCCCAACCCCTCCCAGTGCTCTGGTAAACAAGTACCAAGCCTCACCACCCCTGCCACCATAAGTGACTGGCTTATCCAGAGAAACACAGGCTGTGATGATAGCTATCGAGGTGAAATGCAATTGGATGCCTATGGTGCTTTGGTGTTTCATTAACATTGTAGGTCTATGGCCAGTGGTCTGATCATAGGTTCAGAGGATATCGGTACACAGTGTGACATCTAGGGGGGAATCTCCTTCTGATGGTTGCAGCCATTGTTGATTTTTTATGGTCTTGTTTTGAAAGTCCTGTATCATTTCTATTGTTTTGTTGGGTTGGGTTTTATTCTCTTTTCTTTTGTTGGATTATGTCAAATCTGATGGCAGGAGCAGCTATTCCAAAGATAGCAAGATATAGTAGCAACTTTGGATTTACTATTGGCCTGTTTTGAAGGCCTTTATTGCATTTATTGTTTTGTTTTTATTCTATTCTGTTCTGTTTGATTTTTACTATGTCTGAAGTTATCTGCAGCTATTTGGGGGACAACAAAAGGCATTATGGTAACTATGATTGATTTTGTAATATTTTGAAGTCCTGTATCTCTTATACTGGTTTGTTTTGATTGGCTTTATTCTGTTCTATTCTCTTTTTTAAAAAGACATGAATATGGGCTTCAAAATTAAATAACATTAAGAAGTTTTTTAAAAATTCAGTATTGGAAGACCATCTGTCTCTATTTCTCAGTCCATACTCTAGAGGAAATCAATTTCTGGGTTTGTTTTGTTTTGTTTTGTTTTATTTTTAGTCTGAGTCAGGGTCTCACACAGTGCAGCCCAGTATGGCCAGGATGGACTCAAACTTGTGATCTTCTACCTTCAGGCTCCTGAGGACTGGAATTACACACAGGCCTCTCCATGCCCAGCTCAAATTTCTGCTTTTTCAGCTGCTTCCTCTAATATAGGTTCATCTTCTCGATTTTTGGTTAAATTACTCAAATGTTACTACATATTACAAAATATCACAATATTATGATCATGACTATAGTTTCCTTTTTCCCTGAAGTAAACCATAACTTTTTTAGAATTTATTTTTTAGTGTTCTATGTAATTATCATTGTTTTTTCTCCATTCCCTTCAAGACTATTTTAATACAATTTTCTGCATAGTCATCAGAATAGATAACTAATCCTATTTCTTGATTTTTTTTCCCTAGAGATGTGCCCCTGTCTTCTGTGCTTGTCATTTTGCTCTTTGAACCTGTTGCCCATCTAAGAACTTTCAGATGTTGCAAGATTAAATAGCATATACTCTAAAACAACATTTGTTTGGCAAAGAAAATTTCCATATTCTGATGATCCCAACCGCCTCACTTTTTTTTTTTTTTTTTTTGCGGTACTGGGGATCAAACTCATGACCTCACACTTGGCCAGGCAGGTGCATATGCCACTGAGCTAAATCTCCAGCCCTTCACCTCACATTTTAATTATGTTTAGAAATTATTCCTTTTCCCCAACTGTTTCATGATAAAGCAGTTAGGAAACAACTACATCTAAATAAAATTATGTCTTTTAAATCACATTACCAACTTTTCTTTTCCCCAAACCTGCAATAATATATCAAAACTTGCTTTAATTTATGGAAATAGTAGGGCAATATCTTGTCCTTCTATTTTATGGGACCATCTGGTTATTGTAAATTGAGTTTTAATTTATCTGAATATTTTCCAAACTTCTCATCAAAATACGTTCTTTAACATATGACTTTGCAACACAGTATTGAAAGGAACAGTTTTCAGCCACCGCACATGATAATACTGTTAGAGAGAAACATTTCTTTTGTACTCTTGCTTTCATAAGACAGTTATTTTTCATTCTTCACATGTCTAGCCACTTGCCCCAACTCTGAAGAGATAGAGGGAAGGGTGAATTTAGAAAAGAATAATTTTTGTAGTTTAGTTCCTTCATCACTTCTCTTCCTTTTTGGCATTTCCCCCCTTGCCAATGACATTTTTTTTTATTGTTCTTGATCATGTTATCAATTTTAAGGGTAAAGGCTGGCCCTCAGAAATGGAAGGAGACACTATAGACAGTCTTGTCCTGACCAAGCAGGTTAGCCCATGAAATTTTGCCATTCGATGACAAACCCATTCAAGTCTCACACTATGTTACATGTCATTTTTCTTATTGCTTTCCTTATTTCTTAATTAGATTCACTACTTGGGAGGGATAGAAGGGTCTTTGGGAACCATGAAGACTTCACCAGTGGCAAATGAGTATGATCTTTTTTATCTGGAAAATTGCTTTGGGTACCTCTAGTATGATGATCTTGCTTGTGCAGCCTAAACTGCATTGTAAGTGGAAGATAGGAGCCAGTTGCTAAGACTTGATCTGGAAAGAGGGTGATTTTACTAAGGAAGAGCCTGAGGAAGGAAAAGATGAGGCTTAACATGGACTGATCAGGCCCACAATCTTCAAATGAGTGGAGAGTGAAGGCTTCAATAAATGAGACAAGTGATATGATTTTAGGGCTGCAGGAGTATAAAAACCCTCTAGCAGAATTTGAGATTTTGGAAGCTGAGATGAAGAAGTTCTTTAGGTGGCCCATATTTGTTTTTCAAACAAATGGGGAGGATGCTGAGGAAATCACAGGAACTACCACTAAGCAAAACAGACACTTAAAAGAAGGGAAAGATAAAGATACAACAGCAGAAAGATAACATGTCAACAATAAACCAATATACAACAGTTACAGTCATTAATGTAAATGGCCTCAATTCACTAATTAAAAGAAACAGACTGGCAGAATGGATGAAGAAACAATGTCCAACCATATGCTTTCTACAAGAAACCCATTTAACCCAAAAGAAAATTCATAGACTGAAAGTCCAAGCATGGAAAACAATACTTCATGCAACAGGAACTCAAAAAAAAAAAAAAGCAGGGGTAGCTATTCTGTTTGCAGACAATGTAAACTTCAAACCAAGAAAGCTTTGAAGAGATAAAGAAGGTCACTATATACTAGTTAGGGGAAAACTTCAAGAGGAAGAGATAACAATCTTAAATATATATGTATGAAATTCCAGACACCCAAATATACAAAGCAATATTAACAGAAATGAAAAATCAAATAAGAAATAACACAATTATAACAGGAGACCTTAACATGTCATTGACATAAAGGGACAGATCAACTAGACAGAAAATCACCAAAGAAATATCAGAACTGAATCACATCTGTGAACATATGAACTTGATAGACGTATACAGAGTGTTCCATCCAACAACATCAGAATATACATTCTTCTCAGCAGCACATGGGACATTCTCTAAAATAGACCATATACTAGCCCACAGAACATATTTAAGTAAGTGCAAAAGAAATGAGATTATACATGCATGTTATTGGATCATAGCGCCATGAAACTGGAAATTAATGATTTAAAAAACTGCAAAACCCCCGCAAACACATGGAAATTGAATAATACACTTTTGAGCAATCAATGGGTCATGGAGGAAATTAAAGAAGAAATTAAACAATAGCTACAAGCAAACTAAAATACAAATACAACTTACCATAATCTGTGGGATGCAATGAAAGCAGTACTTAAAGGAAAATTTATTGCACTGCGTTCCCACATTAGGTAAACAGAATGAACACAAATAAACAAACTGATACTACACCTCAAACAGCTAGAAAAAGAAGAGCAAGCCAAGCCCAAAGCCAAAAGAATGGAGGAAATTATAAAGATCAGAGCAGAAATTGATGCAATAGAGACTAAGAAAACAATACAAAGAGTCAATGAATCAGAGAGTTGGTTCTTTGAAAGAATAAGTAAAACAGATAAGCCCTTAGCCAACCTAATTTTAAAAAGGAAAGAAAAGACTGAAATTCATGCAATATGAAATGAAAAAAGGTGAAATCACTACTGGCTCTGTGGAAACACAGAAGATCATCAACATCTATTTCGAAAACCTCTACTCTCATAGGTTTGATAACACAGAAGAAATGGACAGATTCCTAGAAACATATGAACCACCAAAGCTGGATCAAGAGGTTGTAAAACTGATGAATAACCCAATTTCTATTAATGAAACTGAAAATGTGATTAAGTCCTTACCAACAAAGAAGAACCCAGGCCCAGATGGATTCACTGTGGAATTCTACAAGAAATACAAAGAAGACTTAATGCCGACACTCCTCAAACTGTTCAATGAAATTGAAAGGGAAGCAATTCTCCCTATCCTTCCTGGAAGCAAATATTACTCTGGTACCAAAATCTGAGAAAGTCCCAACTAAAAAAGAGAACTATAGGCCAATCTCCCTAATGAACATAGATGCAAAAATTCTCAATAAAATACTGGCAAACAGGATGCATCAAATCATCAAGAAGATTATACACCATGACAAAGTGGGATTCATCATGCAGGAATGGTTCAACATATATAAATCAATAAATGTAATCTGCCATATCAATAGAACCAAAAGTAAGAATCATTTCTATAGATGCAGAAAAAACTTTTGATAAGATCCAACACCCATTCATGATAAAAAAAAACCTTACAGAGAATTGGAATAGATGGTCTCTATCTCAATATGATGAAGGCCATCTATGACAAACCAACAGCCAGCACCATATTAAATGGCCAAAAACTGAAAGACTTTACCTTAAAATCAGGCACAAGACAAGGATGTCCCTTATCACCACTCCTATTCAAAATAGTACTGGAAATACTAGCCAGAGAAATTAGACGAGAGAGAAATAAAAGGAGTAAAGATAGGAAAAGAGGAAATTAAACCATCAGTATTTGCAGACAACATAATACTCTACATAGAAGACCCCCAAAACTCCATCGAAAGACTCCTAGATATAATAAATAAATTCAGCAATGTAGCTGGATACAAAGTCAACACTCAAAAATCAATAGCATTCCTATACATTAACAACAAAATCACTGAGAGAGAAATAAGAGAAGCCACAGCCTTCATACTAGCATCCAAAAAAATGAAATACTTAGGAATTAATCTAATGAAAGAAGTAAAAGAGCTATATAGGGAAAATTATAATACCCTGAAAAAGAAATCGAAGAAGACCTCAGAAAATGGAAAGACATCCCTTGTTCATGGATAGGAAGAATAAATATTGTGAAAATGGCCATTCTCCCAAAATTGTTATACAGATTCAATGCAATCCCAATGAAAATACCACTAGTATTCCTCATAGATCTAGAGAAATCACTCTTAAAATTCATCTGGAACCAGAAGAGACCTAGAATAGCAAAACCAATTCTAAGCAGCAAAGCCAAGGCAGGAGGCATCACAATCCCTGACTTGAAGTTATACTACAAAGCTGCCATAATAAAATCAACATGGTACTGGAATAAAAACAGACCTGAAGATCAATGGAATAGACTAGAAGAGACAACTACAAACACACTCAACCACCTTATCTTTGAAAAAGAGGCCAAACATGTTCACTGGAAGGATGATAGTCTCTTTAATAAACAGTGCTGGAAAAACTGGCTATCCATATGCCAAAAACTAAAACTAGACCCATGCCTATCACCATGTATGAAACTAAAATCTAAATGGATCAAAGATCTAAATATTAAAACAGAAACACTAAATCTGTTGGAAGACAAAGTAGGTAAAAATCTCAAAAACATAGGGGTAGGTAGAGAATTCATGAACAAGAACCAAACTGCACAGGAAATACTTCCCAGAATCAATAACTGGGATCACTTTTTATTAAAGAGTTTCTGTGTGTCGAAAGAAACCTCCAGCAGAGTGAAAAGAAAACCCACAAACTGGGAAAAAAATCTTAGCAAACTGTCCCTCAGACAAAGTACTTCTGTCTAGAACTTATAAATAATTAAAAAAAATCAGACCCCCAAAATTCAAAGACCCAATCCAAAAATGGACATCCAATATGAACACATAGTTCTCAGATGAAGAAATACGAATGGAAAGTAAATACATGAAAAAATGTTCATTATCACTGGTCATTAGAGAAATGCAAATTAAAACCACACTGAGATTCCATCTCACTCCAGAAAGAATGGCTAGGTTCAACAAAACTACCAACAACAAATGCTGGAGAGGCTGTGGGGAAAAAGGAACTCTTCTGCACTGTTGGTGAGAATGTAGACTGGTGCAACCACTGTGGTGGTCAGCTGGAGATTCCTCAAAAAACTGGGATTGGAAGTCCTATTTGACCCAGCTGTTCTATTCCTTGGCATATTCCCAGAAGAACTGAAAACATCATACCACAGTGATATATGTGCACCCATGTTAACAGCAGCACAATTTGTAATAGGCAGATCTTGGAAACAACCTAAGTGCCCATCAAGTGAGGAATGGATAAAAAAATTTTGATACTTTTATACAATGGAGTACTACTCAGCTATAAAGAATGATCACACTGAGATATTTATAAATAAATGGATGCAACTTGAGACCATACTCGTAAGTGAAATAAATCAAACTCACTTGTATAACTCGCATAGTCTCCCTAGTGTAAGAAAAGGTAAGAGTACATAAGATTCTATGGTAATCACGGATCCCCATTATATTGCTTTGAAGACTTGTAATATTTTCATTTGTAATGGTTTTATTCTGTTTTATTTGACCTTATTATGTGTGATGGTATGAACAGCTACTTTGAAGAAAACAAGACATTATGGCAGCTGTTGCTAATTTAATATCATCTGGCTTTGAAGTCCTACCATGCTTCTGTTCTTCTATTATCATTGGTTCTATCATGTTGTGGCTTACTGGATTTTAGTATGTGAATAAAAAACAAATTTTTTATGGAAAATGAGATATTATAGTATCCAGTGTTCATTTTCTGTTATTTGGTTCAGAATACCTTGTAATAGTTTCATTCTCTTGAATGCTTTTATTCTATTTTGTTATGTTTGATATTATTGTTTGTGAAGCTGTGCTCAACTGTTTCAAAGAAAAAGATATTATGGTAGCTACTGTTGATATCCAATTGTCTTGTTGTGAAGTGCTGTGATGCTTATATTGTTCTGTTCTGATCTGCATTGCTCTGTCCTCTTTTGTTTTATTCTCTGTAAAATAAAATTTAAAAAAAAAGAAAACACAGGAACAGAGCAGGACCTTGGGAGTCAGTTTAAAGACTTCTCCAAGTAGTAAATTTTGGTGATTTAGGAGAACTATCATATCCAGCTTGACATTCATGGCAGAACTGAGACAGCAGGAGCGAGATGCCTGCATCTACAATCTCTATTTAGTTAATTGAGGTTGGAGTCAGGTCTCCTCAGCTGTGGCCTTATCTTGTCCTTTGAGAAGTGATTGGCATCATAGACCACCACAGGCCTCAGCCAGGACCAGGGATGCATAGAGGTACACTTAGAGACAGTAAACATAGAAAGTCAACACAGAAAGTCAGTTGGTTAATATTAAATTCTTCTCAGAACTGCTTTGTGGTAGTCTACATTAGAGGCCCTTGAAGATGGAGCATGGAAGAACACAATCATCTAATGAAATATCCCAGAGAGAAGAAATACCAACGACACCCAGAAAGTAATAGAGAGGAAAAAGAATAATCAGAAGACTACAATATCTCACTAGCCACAGTAGGAGAAAATTCAAAATTTAAGGGTTGTCAAAACACATTTTAATTTTTCAGAACTGTCATAGCATATGGAGAAAAGATTTGATTTTGAAAGTGCAAATTAGGGTTCTATTCCTTAAATCTGAGAAAGATATATATTTCTTTTGTAAGAAAATTGAGAACTCTTCCTGCCCCAGTGCTAAGGTCAATTATTCTGATGTTACTTAAGTTTGTAAAAGTATAAAACTAGTTTTAACTTTATTATTTATGACTGAATCATGAAGGGTGAACAATTTTATAAGTACAAGTAAAATACTTGAGCAAATAGTTGTCACATTAAATCAGTTTTCTATTAGAGATTAGAGATCCCCATCTCAGAAATCAAGTTATTGATCCTAAAGTGAATACAATTAATAAAAACTGCCACTAGTCAGAATAGTTTGGATTTTGCCCTATAAATGCCACGGTATCCTACAGGAGACTGTTTTCCCACCACCTTTCGCTGATTGAGCAATTGCAAAACTTTTATTCAATATGCCCTAAAGTTACTTGATTCCTCAAATGGCCCAATTTTATTACTGACATATCATATTCTGTTCCTTTGTCATTCGTTAATATCATTCACAGTAGCACAGCTTGTTGCTGACTGGATCAAACTTGGGCAATGTTAAAAGGTGGCATGACTCATAAGACACCAGATAGTTACACAGGCCATCCATGATGTGCTGTTGAGGTTTGTTAGAAAAATAACATTATTATTGAAATGATAATTTCATGCTCAAATTTTTGGTAGCATATTAGCAAACTGATCACATCTGTGTATTTCAGTTGTACAATGATCAAGGTTCCTCTTCTCCATACCTTTTACTCAGAGAAGAGAACAGTTACGGCAAAAGGATCATGATCCCATTTCTCTCTGACTCCCTCCTTTACTTGCACAGGATTTTCAAATTAGAAAACAACCTGAATTCTAGCAAGCTCTACAGAAGTTCAGTGAAGGAAGGAATTGTGTCTTGGCAAAAAGTACATTTATTTTTCCTCGAAGTATTTAACCCTACAATAATTTAACCCCTGGATGCCTATTTTCTTGAATAACAAGAAGTTTAGGGGTGGGAGTAAAGGCATGGTGGTACATGCCTCTAATCCAGCTACTCTGGAGGCAGACAGAAGGATGGCAAATTTAAGGCCAGTTTATGCAATTGAGCAAGATCTTATCTCAAATTTAAAAAAACCAGTGGCACATGTTGGAACCCTAGTACTTTGGAGGTTGAGGTAGGAGGATTGCTACAAGTTTGAGGCCAATCTGAAAACCAAAACTGAAGAAGAAGAAGAAGAAGAAGAAGAAGAAGAAGAAGAAGAAGAAGAAGAAGAAGAAGAAGAAGAAGAAGAAGATAAGAAGAAGAAGAAGAAGACAAGAAGAAGAAGAAGAAGACAAGAAGAAGAAGAAGAAGACAAGAAGAAGAAATAGTAGTGGTGGTAGTAGTAGTAGTAGTAGTAGTAGGGGATCTCAAAATAAAATAGAATAAGAACTGGGGAGGTAGCTCAGTGGTAGACTATACACACATACACAAAAAGGAATTGCAGAGAGGTATAGTTCTGTCTATTTAGTTGCTCAGTAATGTCACAATTCCTCATCTTTTGGCTCTGGTCTTTTTAGGGTGTTGGCCCTTTATCTTTGTTTTTTGTTTAATAGTTGCTAGATGAACATCACAGCTTTCAGAAATCAGGTCCATGTTCCATCGGGAACAAAGGAAAGAATGTACTGGGTTTTTTTTCTTTCTTTTTTTTTGTTATTTAATTTAATGAAGAAGTCATTGCTTTCACATTCCCACATTTCCACATCTGCCCTGTTCTCTCAGAAGCTGGCATGTGAGAGTATTTCTATTTCTTAGTCTTTATAGTGGAGGTGGCAAGAGAGAATGAGGTTGATAGCAGAGACTAGGTTATGCCAAGACATGATTTCTACCACAGATGATGCCAGAGGAAGCTGCTGATTCATTCTAGAGGACAAATTTCCAAGCTGTGCATAAGAATATGTGACAATAACAATAACAAATGCCTGGAGATAAGTAACTATATAAATGCACAATTGGGAGATGGGGCGGGGCTTGGTTTAGGCCAAAGGGATAGAAAACAATATGAAGACTAAAAATATTTCTAAATAGGACCAGTAGGCCAAACACGAGCTCTATTACTTCTTAAAAAGTACCACAAGTCAAGGGTAAATTAGAAATTAGCCAAGTCAAAAAGAAAATACTCTGAGAAGAAATTTTTAAGGAATTCTAAAATAACAAAATGACAATAAAATATATATTTATATATAATTTTAGAGAATAGTACAAACACTCGAATTATTTAATGTCAAATAAATAGAAACAGATGCAGATATTTAAATTCAGGAACAGTTATTTAGCATATCATTTTATGACTTTTTTATATATATATTTCTTGAGAGGCTGATGGACAGATTTTTTTTTTTTTTTGGACAGGTTAAGTTAAAGTAGATGTAGAAGAGATTAAAGAAATAAACATTTGTAAACTGAATTTGAGGCTAATTTTTAATTAATGTCAGGTGAAATGTGCTGTTAAATGTCTCTTGGGGATGGGGACTATCCAAATTTTCTAATTCTAGAAGCAAAATTGGTATTCTTATTGTTATGGTTTGTTTCTAGATGTCCTCCTAAAGCCTCATGCAGTCATAGAGTATTGGTGGTGGCTGAATTTAGAGTATGTGATTGATTCATAATATATTGCTGGGATTAACGGTGCTAGATTAAGAGTGAGTGACTACTGAATTGGTCCACTGATTGGATCAGAACCGCCCTAATCCAGGTAGAGTGGTTGTGATACAAAGCATAGAAAAAAGCTTTCTCATTTTCCTTTGTTGCTTTTGCTGTTTTCTGCCTCCATGAACTGCAGCCCCTCTGCCATGTGTCATCCTGCGTTGGAGCCAGCTAATTATAGACTAAAACCTCTACAAACTGAGTTACATAAACCTTTCCCCTTAACTTTGGGTGTCAGGTATTATGTTTCAGCAAGTAGAAAAGTAACTAAGACATTTATTTTATATAATTCATGTTACAGTGAAAAGAAAACACATAGCTCATCTTTTTTTTTTTTTGTACCAGGGATCGAACTCATGACTGCGTGCTTGCAAGGCAAGTGCTTATGCCACTAAGCTAAATCCCCAGCCCAGCTCATCATTTTGAGAGTAGTTATTTTTGCAAGAAGTGCTATTTCAGTTTATTCACTGAGCATCTTCCTCTGTGCCAGACAAGACCTGCAACAGGTACTAGGAATGCAATGGTAACAATAAAAGCCTGGCCCTGTGGGCTAAAAGGAGACAAAAGATAACTAACTATAATAAAGTACTAACTATGGTAAAGCACAATAAATGGATGGGGGAAGTACCTAGTGGTAATGTGGCACACATTCCTGGAGTGTTGGTACAGATATTGGGGACTGGGAGGTTAGGAAACGTTCTTTGGATGAAGGTGAGGTGGAAAGGTTAAGTAGGAATCACCCAGTGAAATGTGCTCAAAGGGCTGGATATAGTGGTGCATGCCGATTATGCCAGCACTAGACCAGATGAGGAAGGATTGTGTGTTCAAGGCTGGCCTGTGTTACACAGAAAACAATCACAAAAAAAAAAAAAGATACAAAAAAAGAAAAGAAAGAAAGAAAGAAAGAAAGAAAGAAAGAAAGAAAGAAAGAAAGAAAGAAAAAGAAAACTGTTGTGGTAGGAGTGGTGGAAGCAGACACTTCTCTTAGGTGGCAGTAAATGTGAGGATAAAGAAACTAGGGGAAAACAGAGCAGTTTCAAGAAAATAAAACTCTGAGTTTGGAGTCAGGAAACTGGGTTCTAGTCTTATTTTACCACTTGTGAGACTTTGGGCAAGCAATCCCAGGCACAAAATCTCTCTTAGTAAAAATGTATTTTCTGTTACTGTTTCTCTAATTGTGTGCCAGCTCTTGTTCTGATGGATCATGAGTCCCCGCAGTCTAGAGGTTTGCAGCCAGGATTACAGTTCAAAACCACTATCTAGGATTAAAGGGTGGAGAAATGATCCAATACCCTAAAACTAAAAAACATAGTGCTGCCAATAGAAAAAAGGGAGGACAGAGTAAAAGCCCTGAGAGAACCACTTAATATGCCCATTAAACATGTACTTATGACTAATGTTGCAATGAGCAAAAAAAGTTTGAAGTATGACACTATATTTATTTATTTAGGTACTGGGGATTGTGTGCCACTGAGTTAAATCCCTAGCCCCAACACTTTAAATAATTCCCTTAGATTCAAAACTTATCTCTTATTTTCCTGATTTTCTCTTTTCAGTTTGCATTATGCTGATACAGGGCAAAGAAACTCCCAACCTGCTAGATGTTCAGTATGAATTTATGTTCTCTCAAATTGAAGTATGAATTCTAGGAATAATGGAGGTTAAGAGCAGAAGATATTTACTAGGAAAAGAAAGCATCTCTCTGAGAGAGACAGGAGTCCTGAGTGGGTTGCTAAAGACCCTGCCTTTCAAAGGGATTTTTATAGAGCTTGAGGTGAGGCAGGTCCAAGGTGGGGAAAAATGGGAAATCACAAGGTGGGCCTGAGGTGGAACAAAAGTGTGGTCAATCAATAAGACCATGAACATAATTGTTCAGGTAATATTGATTAAATGGGGGTCAAATACGGAAGCAAGTCACATAGCAAGCTGGCATGAAACAGAACAGGGGCTTTCCTGGAAGGGGTGGGTCAGTGGCTCTTCCTGGCTTTCCCAAGGTGATCCATACCTATTTAGAATATCAATCACTATTGTTTAACCTTAAATATGTGGGAGCATTTATTTCATCTTGTGTCTTAAGTTCTCCCATATATCACATCTTCCACATTGGCTCCTTTGAGGGCCTAGCCCTGTTTGACAGCCTACACTGTTTCTATCTAATGTAGCTATCTATGATAATGCCATTTAAGATTCTTCTGCAGTCATTCCAAGTAGAAGGCTATAAAAAATATTTATACTGAATGTACTTGAAAGTGTCATTTGGCCCCTTAACATGCTGTACTAGCAGCAATTCATTATAGTTGAGAATTAGGTGAATGGTTATTGGCCAACTCCCCGAGTCATAAAACCTGTTAATTAGAGCTGGAAAGTGTTTTTTGATTAGGCCTCACTCCTATGCAATGTCTTGATAAATTCTAACCTTGATCCTGTTGTTTGAATTCAGTAAGAGAGAGAAACTGATGCTCCTGCTCTTACTTGATGCAAATATGTTCACTGGAAAAAAGTAAAGTTTTTCTGATATTTAAATCCTTCTTTTCCTAAGTATCTTATCACACTCAAAAGATTCAAATGTGGATTTTATATTTCTCAATAAAATATACAAATCTCAAAAATCATTTCCTCAGAATTGTTTCATTAATTGTTCTGCTTTTCATAATAAAAATCCATATTAACACTTAACTTTCTTGAAACCTGACATTTTCTGCAATGGTTTAATCTCAGCTTTATATAGTAAATAAAGGGAAAAATTTTGTAAAGAATGGATAGTTTTCTAGGGGTGACAGTTGGTGTTTTAGCACCTGCCTACCTGCCTTTACACCTGGGAGACAGCAATTCAAGGTGATTAAATCTCTATTGTTCCGTAAATGGACCAGATTTCATACTTAATCCTGTCTTGTTTTTGTCATTCAGTTTTTCCATAAAATAACATAAAAAGAACTTTTCCACAAGAGAGACAAAATTTAAAATTTAACAACTTTACAGTGTTGTTATGCTTCTTTGAGGTGTGATATAAAATGCATTTACCTGAAATTATAGAATTTTATTATTTATCCAATATTTTAAGCAAAATAAAGGAGTCTGTCCTGAGGTACTTAGCATATATTCTCAATATTTCTAAGGGCTTCAATCCAGTCCCAGAAGGAATTGTTTTCTTAATTGGAATGTTTTCTTCTTTTATGAAAGACTAAATGCCTCCTTCCCCTTGCACTCTGTTTTATGGTATTGTAGTAGAAAAAGCCAAGTGTGAGCAGAAGGCTTTTGAAATGCTTGAGAGTTTTTTTTTTTTTTTAACGAAGGGAATATTAAACTACATCCACTAAGATTTGACAAATGGAATTTGATAGGAATCAAAATAATGACCTTAAATTCATGTGATTAAGTCCTTTAAATATGCTTTTATACCCCTTATATATTTTTTCTGTAACCTTATTAAATACAACATAGAAATGCAAATTTTTCCAAAAGCATGGTCTTTTCTCCCTCTATTGTCTCAACGGCTGTTTTTACTGAAACTTTTTGCTTATGCTCTTCTTATAGTTTTAATTAAGTGTGAAAATCAGGGTAGCTGCCATATAGCACCAACCAAACTTTGATATCATTTTTTTTTTGTGTGTCTGTGTGAATTTCATTCCTTCCTTTGGGATTTAAATGTTGGTATTTCTTAAAATTCAGTTCTGAATCCTTTTTCATTTGTTTTCATATAACCATGCAATTTCTTATTTACTCACAGGGTCTCCTGCAGTTGTTCAAGAATGGTGCCTAAATGTGAGTTTGCAGTTCTGGGCTCTCTCCTGAGAACTCACCTTGAGCATCCAAGTCTTCGATGCCCACATTTCTAAACAGATTTTCTGTTGGAAATTATAACATAGTATCTCTCCAATCAAAGATACTAAAACAAGTTGATGGTGGAGCTCAGAGGAAGACGACTTTGGGTATGAGTTAATGTCTGCACATTGAGGCAAATCACATACATTTAAAAATTTTGATTCTTCTATTAACTATGTATTAAATTTAGTCCTCAGCTCTTAGGTCTGATGTATACAGGAACCCTACAGGAACAGGTAGCACTGGGGAAAGGTAGGATAAGGACCTGATTGAGCTTTATTAAATCAAAGGGGAAATTCACTAAAAGCAGTTTCTGCCTTCAGGGGTAGACTCTGAAATTAGGGAAATTACAAAGACAAAAGAGGGAAAAGCTAGCTAGACCTGGGACAGCAACCGAGTAACACAAATACCTGGAAAACCAGCTCCCCTCATCTGACAATTCGAGGGTGATAAGAGACAGGTATCTAAGAACTCATTTAATTTGTAACACACAGGCACACACGCGCGCGCACACATATATGCATGTTCTCACCTTAACATCAGTATAATTTTACACCAGATACACACATGTACATATGTTTTCTTACTTGATCAGTCAAAACAACAGATTAGGTATTGACAAATGCCCACTTGGAGGTCAGGAAGGACACTGGTTCCCAATAAAAGGAGTCGGAGGTAAGAGCTGTGTGGGCTTTCAGCTCTGAAGCCCCCTACCTCCCTTTTTTTGGTACTGAGAATTGAACTCATGCTTGCCAGGTAGGTATGCAGTTGAGTTATATCCCCAGCCCCTACTGCTTTATGGTAACTGTCTATCCTCTTTCTTATCCATCTTTTCTCCCTAAATAAGTTGTCTTTTGATACACTGAACTTTGCCTTTTTAAAAGTTCTTTACTGGCTCTTTACTGGTTTATGATCACTAGGATCTGCGTTTTCAGCAGAGCAGCAGCACGATGCGACATGGCATGGCAAGCTGGAGCATTTAATCAACCATCTGATAAAATGCACTTTATTATCTTTCAAATATTTCATAATATATCATCCTGAATTTCAGTTGTTTTTTGAGGCAGGGTCTCTCTGCAGTGTGGGCTGGACTTGAATTCACTGTGTACTCCAGGCTGGCCTCAAACTCACAGCAATCCTCCCGCTTCAGCTTCCAAAGTGCTGGAATTACAGGGGTGCACCACCACACCCGGATCTTTGCCATTATTTAAAAAATTACTCCTGAATTATAAGTGGGCAGACCCAGACAATTCCACAGATTCCTAAGGGTTGTGATAGTGAGTTATTTGCCAAATCCACCCCATTGCTTTTGTGTTACACATCAAAGTTTAAATTAAGGAAAAAAGATCCCACGAAATCTGACCGTATCGTATCCCACGAATTTACTACTTCTAAGGAGAATCTAGAAGTAAACCTCTATGACTGGACAGAATATTTCAGTATCATTTTTTGCCCCAGAGCCTTACAAAATCCTAGAATATGTCAAGGACTGAAGTCAGGCTCCGAAGGACACTGAATTTCATGTAATGGAACATTTTGTTTCATTCCTTTCAATCTGAGGCTCTTGAGAAGACTTGGAGAAGAAGCAGAAAGGGGGTTATCTTTCACCCCATTAAGTAAACAGATGAGTTGGTAAATGTAACATGAGCTCTATTTTGCTTGTTGTTCATTAATTGGGCAGCAAAGGCAGGTCATATGAGACACAGGAGGAGAACCCCATATGACACAAAATAACCGCACTCCCTCTGACCTTCTACCCCTGCGGTCTCCGGCCGAGCGGCTTCCGGGCTCTAAGCGCTCGGTGGCGCCGGAGGCCGGAAGGGCGCGGCTGAAAGCTGAACGGGTGGGGCCCGGGGGCGTGCCCTCGGGAGGCGGAGACAACATGGCCGCCAAGAGCGCTTGGAGGACCTAAGAGGCTGTGGCTGGGGCCACGCCCCGGGCGGGAGGGTCGCTCTGTGCGCGCCCGCTCTATGATGCTTGCGCGCGTCCCCCGCGCGCCGCGCTGCGGGCGGGGCGGGTCTCCGGGATTCCAAGGGCTCGGTTACGGAAGAAGCGCAGCGCCGGCTGGGGAGGGGGCTGGATGCGCGCGCACCCGGGGGGAGGCCGCTGCTGCCCGGGGCAGGAGGAGGGGGAGAGCGCGGCGGGCGGCAGCGGCGCTCTCGGCGACTCCGCCATAGAGCAGGGGGGCCAGGGCAGCGCGCTCGCCCCGTCCCCGGTGAGCGGCGTGCGCAGGGAAGGCGCTCGGGGCGGCGGCCGTGGCCGGGGGCGGTGGAAGCAGGCGGGCCGGGGCGGCGGCGTCTGTGGCCGTGGCCGTGGCCGGGGCCGTGGCCGGGGACGGGGCCGGGGCCGGGGCCGGGGCCGCGGCCGTCCCCCGAGTGGTGGCGGCCTTGGCGGCGACGGCGGCGGTAGCGGCGTCGGCAGCGGTGGCGGCGGCGCCCCCCGGCGGGAGCCGGTCCCTTTCCCGTCGGGGAGCGCGGGGCCGGGGCCCAGGGGACCCCGGGCCACGGAGAGCGGGAAGAGGATGGACTGCCCGGCCCTCCCCCCCGGATGGAAGAAGGAGGAAGTGATCCGAAAATCTGGGCTCAGTGCCGGCAAGAGCGATGTCTACTACTTCAGGTACTAGGGTGGGGGGGGGGCGGCGTCGGGATCAGGCCGGGTTCAGGGGTCAAGGGCTGACCTGGACAGGGAATCCCGAAATCAGAGCCTGGGCCCTGAGGGAATGTGGCAAGGATAGGCTCGTCTGGGTAGTGGGATGTGCCTGCAATCCTAGGGTGAGAGTTGACCCCAGTGTTAAGGAGAGGCTTAGAGTCTGAAACGTAAGTGCATCTTAGTCAAAGGCGTCGGAGAAAATGGTTTGCGAAGGAATGATTATTCACGCAGGAGTGGTCCGTCCACTGAAGGGTTAAAATAGGTGTAATTCATTGACACTATAAAACTAGTCATCGTTGGCTCCTGTCCTTACCTGTCCCAGATTCATCATCAGCAAACCGAGGGTTTAATCATGGATATGTGGGAGAATCAGCTATCTGAAGGAACAAGGTTTCAATTACTGTGTGTGATCCTGGAAAGTTTCATATAAAGTAGGCAATTGGAATGCCCAAAGTTTTTTTGGAGCTCCCTGGTATTGCAGAACATACTCTCTTTTGACAACGGAAACACTGTACTAAGTTAGACTTCTAGACCACCACTGGCCCCACGGGGAACATGTGGCAATGTCTGGAGATTTTTTTGGTTCTCACACCTGGGAGGTGGCATCTAGTGGTTAGAGGTCACAGATGGTCCTATTCTGTGACACAGGACACGCTGGCAATAAAGAATTATCTGGTGTTAAAAGTCACCAGGGCTAGGGTTGATAAACCTGGTTTAAATGCCTTAAGGTTTTTCAATGTAATACAATATTGCAATTCTGTGGTCATGCTGTTTGTGTTTTTAGTTTGCATAAGACAATAATCTCAGAAAACTGGCTGTTGATCTCAGTGGAATTACAAACAAATTTACTGAATTCTTTATAAACCATTCTATTTATAGAAAAGAGTATAAACGTTACAGTCAGTGGTTTGGAGGGCTTTGTAGTCGGTTGAAGCATTTTTTAGGGAATGTATTTAAGTGTTGAAGGCAGTTTCCAGACACTGGAATAATTTAAGAATTTCTTCTGTCATTCCATTTGTAAAATATTTGTGTGTGTAAATATACATATACAAGTATATAATATGTGATTACTGCTGATGTAGCGTGCAAACATGGATGCTCCCTTGCCTGGGGCTGGAAGCCCTGTTGGGTACAAAGCCATTCTGGCTTTGGGCATCTTTAGGCAAGCACCCTACTCCTGAACTATGTTCACAGCCTCTGAACGAATGTTTAATGGTCACTCAAATATGTGGATGAATAGTTTTAGTAAATTCAAGTCTTGATAAAATGGGAAACTTCTTTATTAAAAATAAAGTTTTGTATTTTTGATTCATTCAGTATTTAATGTAATGCTATGAAAGTTATTCTGGTTAAAAAACGGTTACTTTTCCTAAGATCATTTGTTGCATTTAGTGATAATCACAATTGTTTATTTTTGTGTAGTCTTTCATTTACAGCACATTTTGTTTTCTTTGTAAATAGGCATAACCTTCCGTGAACTATATGCTAATGGCTTGGAGGCAATTACATTTGACAAGAATATTGTATGTCTGGGATTGAACTCCTTGAGGAATAGATCCATTCTCAGTTGACCATTTTAGACTTTGAATTTCATTCCCTGTTCTATTCTCCTGGGATATGGTTTGTTTGGTTTTGGGATGACATACTTGTTCAGATTAACTTTTGGTTATTACTAAACTTTTTTTCTCTTGCTCTTATGGCAGCTAGAAAGTTATTTTAAAAAGTCAAGTCAGTTGGTACATGCCCCATAGTCCTGCTTTCCATGAAGACTGAGGCCAAGAATTACTTGCGCCTAGTTGGAAGCTAGCCTGGGATGAGACCCTATGTCTAAAAAACCAAAACTAGAACTTTGGTTTAGGGGTATAACTCAGTGTAGAGTGTTTGCCTAGCATACTAGAGACATTAAGTTTGTGTCCCAGCACCACACACATACAAAAAAAGTGCTAAAAAAGATCGCTATAGTGAGCGTTTCAATTTGTGATCACACCTTCTTGCATGCTATAAATCAAAAATGTTTAACTCTTCACACAGAGTCCGTTACATATTTTATGGTTGTGAAGTCTGAAAAATATAAAAGAAATTTTCTAAACAAATTTATTGTAAGACATATCACAAACTAGTGTAGTGATAATTACTTGTTGGATGTCATTTTATGAGATATTACAGCATGATTTGACTTTACTTGTTCATGCAAAATGGAGAAAACACTGTGCAGATTTGTGCCACTTGTGTTTAATACACAGCTAAAAAAAGTGTTGTCTAGTTTATTGACCACCTCCAGAATGTGAGTTACTATGCAGGATTGTTCACATCCATTTTTTGATTTTTTTTTTCTAAGATGACATTCTGAAAGAGTAGGATGTATGTAGCATGATATTAGAATTGCAATATAGCTTCTGTTTTGAATGATGTTGGTAACCTACTTAGAGTAGAGGACAAATTATTTTTCAGTCTACAGCATTAACTGCTTTACATATCAGTGTCCCTTATACACATTGCTTAAAAAAAAAAAAAAAAGTAGCTCACAAAGGCCTTGCCATATTTGTTAGTAAGTGGGTGAAGAGTGAACTCGCCAGTTGGTTTTGTGAACACCTGCACCTAGTTGTTCACACAGATTCTAAAAGTGTTAACCCCCAAATTAGCCTGCCCCTGGGGAGATTAATTTAATCTGTGCCTGTTAATGTAGGGTGTGCTGACACTTACTAATTGCACTGAAATTAAGCTCATCAAAAAAGCTTCAGATTTTGGTAGAATATTTTTGGTTGCTTCCTGAAACTGCCAAGTTCTAATAGGAAGGTGTACTGCTGGTAGCCAGTTAAGCAATATAATTATGTTTTCTTTCAGGATTACTGATAATGTTGAAGCAGTTCATATATTATCATCCAAATTGTGTTTTTTTTTTTTTTTAAACAGGTGTGGTTTGATAGAGTTAGATCCATGGTATTGGTTCTAGAAAAGTTTGTTGCCATTATTTGAACCCATGATTTGAAAAATAGTTTTCTCTACCGGTCTTGATCCTCTTCTAGTTTTTGGTTCCCTGCATATTATTTGCTGATTGATATTTTTGAAATATTTTCCTCTTCATAGAATCCTTTAGGAGCTCTTACTTGCCGTCCCCGCTCCCCAATTAAGGATAAACTTGTAGAATTCCAAGCTCTTGGTCATAACTGAAGTTAAAGACCTGGGAGTTGTGGGTAAAAATATTATAGATGCTGCCATAAAGTATCTGATTGGATACTGGAAACATAATAAACAGTTTTAACTTGTCAAAATTATGATGTGTTTACACTAGATTACTTCTCTGAAAAAAAGGTACAGTAGAACCAAAGAATTAAAGTAATTACAGAGACTAGGCGTCTGAAGAAAAATGATTTCACTTTTTGATCTTGAAAGAAAAGGATTCAGTTTTGAGGTCTATAAAATCATGTGATACTAATCAAAGTAGGCATCTCTAGGGAAGACAGTTTAAGGATTAAGAGGTATTCAAATCTGCATTTACCAGTAGGTGCAGCCTTGAGCATGTTGTTTCACTTCTCTGTGCTGTTTTTGTTTGTAAACTAGGAATGATTGTTACCTGTAACAACCTAGTGTTTGCCGTCATTTGAGCCCTCCTAGTGTTTATTAGAAGGATTCAGTTTCAGAGCCCTAAAATAAATATGTAGAGTTCTTGAAGATATGTGTATGTATGTGTGCATGTGCGTGTTGTGTGTATATGAATATGGAGTAAGAAAAAGTTTAATAGCTAATTCCAGTTCTATGGGCTGAATTTATAAAAGCAGTAGTATGATATGGATGTATGAATTCTGAATCATTAAGGATGTCAAAGTTTAACCAACCTTCTACCCCCTTTTTTTTTTCTGGTCAGAACTCCACAAAACAAAAATCAACCAACCAACCAACCAACCAAAAATCCTCAAAACAACCTTTCCCGAGTAGTATTTGGGAATAACTGGCTGAGTGGACCAGAGGAGGGAATGTTACCATCGTCGTAGTTCTTACATGTTCACGTTAAAATTATCTTAATGTTCAGTAAAAAGTATTTACAGTTATTGTAGATCGAGGATCTCTAATCCAAAAATCTGAAGCTTTTCTGTGTTGACAAGACACTAGAAACAGAAAATTCCATATATAATCTCATGTAGCAGGTCACAGTCCAAACACAAAGTCCAAAAGCTATTGTGTAAAATTTGCTTCAGCCACATGTATAGTGTTCATGAATTTAATGTTTAGACTTGGATTCCATTTCCAGATACCTCACTGTGTTTGGGTAAATATTACAAAATCTGAAAAAATTCCAAAATCAGAAACACTTCTGATTTCCAGCATTTTGGATACTTAGCTGTATTTTCTTTTTGGTTATTCCTATTCAGTTAAAGTTGGTATCTACTAGATTACACACATACGTATTTTGTTAGAACTTTTGTCTTTCTCACAAAAGCTGTCTTCTTTCTCTCTAAAGCATAAAGCTTCACACACAGATGCCAAACAGGCATATAGTTTATATTAATAGTACATTTAGAATTTGTAAAACAGGCTTTACGTGATTTCCTAGCTTTTGTTTTATTTATATTACTTGTGTTGTATTGGGTGAAAGTGTTTGAGATGTTTTATTGTGGTTAAACATTTTTGTGTTTCTAATTTGCATCATTAATATGGATGGTACTGTAAGACAAAGCTGTTTTCTGGGATTTTCCACAGTGTCAGAGAGTGGGAATGGTAAACAGGGTGCATGTAGTGCAGACACAAGTAAGAAATCAGTGTTCCAATTACATCAGTTATTTTATAGGATATAATATAGAGTCTTCTGTCTCTTAGTTCTGTGTGTACTATATATCACAAATCTCTGAATTTTGATGGATTTGATAATTATCATATGAACATATTATATATGATTTTCACAACCTTATGAGGAATAGGTACAATTTCTTTCATTTTGCAGATGAGAAGTTTGTACAGGGAAGTTAATGTGGTAGAGGTTGTATTGGTAAATAAACAGTGAAGAATCAGGCTGGCCCAGCCCCCGGGGTATTGAACCTGGGCTGTTGTGGATTCCACACAAGTACTCTACCACTGCATGCATCCACACCTTTAAGTATTTTTTTGAGACAATCTTTCTGAGTTGGCCTCAAACTTTTAATTCCTCTCCCTCAGCCTCTTGAGTAGCTGGAATTGGAGGTGTGTGCTGCATTGTCAAGCTTAACCCCAGAATACTTAACCACTTTACATTGCTGCTTGGCATGGCACATATATTCCCTACTTGTATCCTCACATATTGCAACACGCCTCATGTCTGATGTACTTTATTGAGGTTGGTGTGCCACTAAAATAATGTCATTATTTACTATTATACTTGTATCCTGAAGTTGTCAAAGTGTAAATTTTTAGTCCTATCTGGTAGTGAAACTTTTGTACCCAAGGATGATCTTCCAGCTTTATGTAATACTAGAGAGGAAAAAAATCATGGTAAATTAATATAATTAAAGCAGTACTATTCTTGGTAATGGAAGCATTCAGTTATGTCTCTATGTTCAGCCTAGGATTAACACTGTTATTTCTTAGGTTTTTTAGATAGGCAACACAATCCCTAAGGAGCAATCTATAGATCTTCATTTTGAAAGCTTTCAGTTAAATTAGAAGAAATTGAGTTGTCATTTGGAGGCTAAATATAGCCTATGAAATACTTTCTCATAGAAGCTCATTTACTTTCAGAGTTGAGATAAAGTCAAAATATACCCTAAAGGCCATTTTTTAAAAAAGCCTTTTAGTTGGAGAAAGGAAAGAAATTGAATATTTATTAACAGCTTATTTTATAATACAAAGTTTGGGTTGCTTTTACTCTTGTCTCTTGATATTGTATAATTGAAGTCTGTATCTAGAGATGAAAGACATAATAGGTAAGGTGGAAAACTGTGCTCCCTCATGTGCACCATCGTATTTTTTTGTGATATGCCAGAGGAATTCTTAAGATGTAACGTTGTCATCTGTCATTCTTCTGATTTTTAGAATCTGACATACAAAATCTCACCTGCCACCCTACCCACAGTACCCATGTTAAAGGAAATACATAACTCAAAAGGAACTCATGCATATGCAGTCTAAAAACAATCTCCAGCAAAAATCAGATGATTTTTTTCAAATCATTTAAAAATATTTCATTAATTTAATTTTAATTATTGGAACAGAAGCAGGTGATTTGCAAAGGGAAGGTTATGCTTCATGAAAAATTAGAAATAAAACTAATTAGAAATTAGAAATAAAACCAATTAGAAATAAAACTGTCCACTTTTTTATTTAATGAGATTATGGTTTGGCTTCAAATTAATGCCATTTGCAGCTCCTGTTTATTGGTGTTTTATTGACCTTAGCTGTTTTTCACTAAGAATTGACTAGAAAACTTATAAAATTAGCATGACATGGTAACGCACCCCTGGAATCCCAGCACTCGGGAGGCTGGGGCAGGATGATTGCTGTGAGTTTGTGGTCAGCCTAGGATACATAGTGGAGACCTTGCCTTAAAAAAAAAATTGTAAACTGAAATTTTACTTGATTTCATCAGAACTTCTAAGTCAATAGCTTCCCAAAGGACAATGCAAGTATGGCATAAAATGAAATTTTAGTAGTGTATTTGACCGTAAGGTTTTCTTTCTTTTTTTTTTTTTTTTTGCTATAGTATAGATTGCAGGTCATTTTTTGGGAAAATTGACATATATAAGTTTTATGTGAATACAAATTAACATCTAAGATTAGATTTTAGAATTGAATACTTAGTGTTTGTCAAGAAGTATTATGAGTTGTTTACAAATGTGAGAACATCCCTTTTTAAAGATTTCTGGGATTCTTTTTTCTTTACATTGGATGAATACTTCACCAAAGCATAAAAGAATATTCTTTTTAACAGGTGTTCATCTCCAAAAAAGGTTTTTCTCAGACCCTTTGGTAGAAATTGACCAGTTATAGGCATTTTCAATACAATTCTGTTACAGTTCTTTACATTTGCTTTAATAAGTAACATGCTTTTGTTGTTTACCAAATTCTGGACTTCCACAAGATCAGGGACTGAAATTCATTTTTGAATATTCACTATCCATTTCAGTCTCTCATATATGAAAGATTCATAATAAATCCTCACTGAGTGAAATTCCCTATTCTACTAAATCTGAAAGACTCATGGTTCATACTGGCCGTAGATAGCATAAGCTTGACTGGTCCTGGTCGAGGGTGCCTGCCATCTAACCTTGTATTAAATCAGTTAGATGATTACTGAATAGTTGAAGTAAATGTTATTTGTTTTTAAACTTGGTTTGTTAGTTCCTTTCTCCTTGATTAACCAATATAAAGAGAATGTACTTCATAATTATGTGAAGATTTACAGTATTTGGTTATACTTTGAAAGTTGTTAGGGCACATCTTTTGTGTTATTACTATAAATAATAGTTCATTGGGGTTTTTAAGATATACTTTTCTTGGTTATAAAAGTAACCCATGCTCAATGTGGAACATTGAGAAAATATAAAAGAATTTAGGAAAGGACATGATTATTATTTTGATCTTCAAATGAATCACTATTAATATTTTTATCTAATACTCAGTCTGTTTTTTAGGAGTATGTGGAATGTGTATGAGTGTGTATATATGCTTCCATATAGTTTTTATTATGGAGAAGTGTAAACTTGCAAGTGGATAAAAAGTAATGAACTACTCTGTACTTGTCTTCTGTTTTTAACAGTTACCAGTTTCTGGCCAATCTTGTTTTACCCACAGCTCACTCCTTCCAGTTGTATTTTGAAATAATTTCTAGACATATTTCCTTCTTGACATTCTCTAGTCCCTAATTCAATGAAATTAAAAGTAACTGCCCCACCCCCATTCTCTACTCTCTCTTTTTGGAGATACTGGAGATTGAACCTAGAGCCTTCATACTGAGCTACATAGACATCTCTTTTTGTTTTTGAAACAGTCTTGTTAGTTATCTTGACAGTGTCAAACTTAATGATCCTCCTGCTTTAGCCTCTCACAGTTCTGTGTTTATTGGTGTGTGCTGTCATGCCCAGGTTTTTTTGTCTTCTGTGTTGATTCCTTAAACATTCATGTTGAAGGAGATGGAAGATGCAGTAATACAATCTTTTAAAGCAGCCAAATAGTATATTTTTCTTATTGATAATTTAAAAATACTTTTCTGCTCCCACCTCTTTAATGGTCAGGCTTTTTTGTACTGGGAATCGAATCTGGGGAAGCTGTATCACTGAGTTCCATCTCCAGCACCTTTTTAATTTTTATTTTTCGACAAGGTCTTGCAAAATTTCCTCAGTTGCCTAGGATGATTTTGCACTTGTTATCCTCCTGCCTCAGCCTTAGAAATAGCTGGGATGACAGGCATGCTTTTTTAATGGCCTACAAGTTTTAATATTTTTAAAAACTGCTTTTTAGTTTACTTACCTGTAATCCCAGCACTCTGGAGGCTGAGGCAGGAGGATCACCATGAATTGGAGGAAAACCTCGGCTACGTGAGTAAGTTCAAGGCTAGCCTGCACTACATAGTGAGACCTTGTCTGAATAAAACCATGCTGCTTTCCTATTTTCAGGGGAAACACTGAGTGTGTATACTTTTATATAATTTTTTTGGGTACTGGGAATCAAACTCAGGACCTAATGCTTTTATTTTAAACATTTTACACATGGTCAGTGCTACTGAAGTGCTCCTTACCCTACTGCATCTGACTAGCCCTTCATTATTTTTAATTTTCTTTTTAAATTTTATGGAAGGCCTTCATTATTTGAAGCAAATATGACATTATTTCATTTATAAGTACTTCAATAACACATTTCTGAAGATAAGATATAAACTTGTGGGAACTTTATAATCATACAGAGCTTGATATTGAAAACTAGCACAGAATCCAGTCAGCATTTCATGATTATTTTCTGCAAGGAACTGGAAGGGTGTGTGGGGAGCTGAATTTTGTGTGTGCTTGTGTGTGTGTGTGTGTGTGTGTGTGTGTTTTGGAGCCATGATACGTATTCTTTTATTAGTTTGGAGGTTTTTTGATTTTAGGCTTGTACTTAAGTAGATAGTAATCACAAGTTGCTATATGGGTTGAGAGGAAGGAGATATTTCTGTTACTGGGTTTGGTGGGGGCTTTATGGTATGGTAGAGGTATAGGATATTAGAGCAAGGAGTATTTTTGAGATGGCATTTGTAAGATAGGAGGCTCTTACCAGCCAATAGCCTATTCAGAATACAGTAAAGTAAATAAACTAATGTGTCTGGAGCAAAAGGTCGCTGGTATGAGAAATGGAAAGTAGGATTGAAAGGTTAAAAAAATGAAAAAAGAATTTCATATGCAAGGCTAAACTGTTTGGCTCCTTTTTTGCAAATGGGGTAACGTCCCTTCATGACTTTCACTTTTATTTTTAAATTTTAATTTATTTTGTGTTAAAATGAATTGTACATATTTATTGGGTTATTTAATATGTTTTAATTTTCAGTGCTTATTTTACCATAAAAACAGATTAAACATATTAACATACATAAAACATGGTAAAGTTAAATTTACATTGGATATTTTTAAAAAGGATCTGTGGTCAAAATGTGTTTTAGAAAGACCACTGTGAATAGTTTAGGATACAGAAACTGGCATAAAGCAAATCAGGTTACCTACCTTGGTAGTTTAGATCTGAAGTGATACAGACTACATCTGGGCTGCGGCTGTGGAAAAGCAGGGTGGGCTCAAAGGTGATTATTTAATAACTGTTACAGTTTGTACAGTTTGGGGGATTTGTGATTGATTTATGGTCCAAAGCGGGATTTAAGGGTTGAAGTGCTATTTGCCCCCCTTAACGTGGCCTGCATAAAATGTAAGGAAAGAGTCTTGGTTCTTACTCTTTGCTTTTGTTGTTTTTCACCACCATGAACTGTTGCCCTTCTGCTGTTGGAGCCAACTGATTTTGGGGTTATGGACTGAAACCTCTACCAACTGAGCTAAATAAACCTTTCTTTCTTTAGATTTGGGTGTTGGGTATTTTGTCTTAGCAATGAGAGAAAAGTAGTAACTGATCAGACATGAGAGATAGAAATAATACAAGAATAGATAAAAATATGTCAGGAACAAACTTTAGAGAGGGGCTTAGAAAAGGCCTGTGCTTACTTAGTGAGATGAAGATGAAGGTAGGGTGTGGATAGCTGAATTTTGCATAGTTTTGTGTCCGTGTAATACATTGAAGCAGTGGTACACATTCTGTTACTGGTTTGGTGGTTTTCTGATTACAAAAAAGATAATTCTAATTTCATATTTTTAGTGTAGTTAACACTTCATTTCTAGTGATGATAGTTGTACATTAGTTAGGAAAATCTTTTTCTTTGAATATTTATACTTGAGAGTAATAAGGTTTAATGTGAAGGGACAGAAATAAAGTTGTTTGTTTGTTTATTTTTGTTTTTCCTCCCCTTTTTGGTCTCAAACTTTTCCAGTGCTGTTGCTTGTAGAATTGTTTGTGTGAGGATTTTTATTCCCTGAAAATTACTTCTTGATACTGATGGGGCATGATAGCGCTCTGCACATTCTCTTTTGGCGTATAGCCAGCCATTTCCTCCTATCTGTGGTATCCCTTGTCATTCATAGGCTTCTTCCACTCTAGTAATGGTCACTCTCCCAGAACAGTCATTGTCTTAGAAAATGGGTTTGAGCTATACTTGTGTTTGCTCTTTGTAATGGTTTGACTAAACATCGTGATTAGCTGTGTTATCCAAAGCAACATGAAAACAATATGTTGTGTTAGAACTATGTTTCAGCAGGTAGTTTCATAGGCACATAGCAGATCTGATAACAGTTTTTATGTCATTGCTTGGTAGGCAGTGCTCTAATTGTCTAGCTCAGGCAGTAATGATCACAGCTGAATTAATAATGTGACAAAAGTGTGAATACATTTTTGTAGTTTAAAGATTCCAATGTCTCAGTCACCTTTTTTCCCCCGATTTGAAAGTCCAATGCCAGATACAATTTCTTTATTTTGATTTTTTATACTTGAAAATTTCTAAGGTAGAGTTAGGTGTAAAACTTTCTTTAAAGTTGAATCAAAATGAAAGGAAGCAAAAATGTAGCTGGCTATGGTGGTGCATGCCTGTAATACCAGCACTCAGGAGGCTGAAGCAGGAGGATTACTAAGAGTTCAAGGCCAGCCTGCCTTACACAGTTAAGTTCAAGGTCAGCCTGAACTACATGAGATCTTGGCTTAGAGGGAGAGAGAGACAGACAGACAGACAGACAGACAGCAGAGGTTGAAGTGGTAAAGTGTTCTTACATGAACTGGAAAAAATACAACCAATGTGTTTGATTTTTAATTAGTCCTTTTTCTTCTGGGTATTTAAACAGGAGAAATTAAAGGTACAATCACAGGTTTGTTCAGGAATGGCATGTCTGCGGGGCAGTTGAAGGAATTTTTTTTTTGTGGTTGAAAATGAAAATAGTATTTCATTACTGGGATTAGAAATAATCTCTGTCAGAGAAAACTGAAAATGACTAATATCCTTCATCCTTTATCATTCTGCCAGAGTTAAAACAAAATGATTTCCCTGAGTATGAATTGACACTTTTAAAATAGAAATTTGGTAACTTTCTAAATCCTGGTCTTTCTGAGACCAGAACCTTCAGGAGCCATTTTAGAGACAGATGGTAATTTATGCGCTCTGATTAATACCAGTGCTTGTGTCCTCAGTTTGCCGCCTCATGGGTGGACTTCTTTATTTTTCTGGGGCTTGTGCTTCTATTGCTAGCTTTCATCTTTGATAGAACAGAATCCCTGGCCTTAAAATCTCCTAGAGCACCTAGTTTGAATTTTCTTAAAGCATTGCACACAAATGTAGTTACAGAAGAAATAATGGTTTGGTCTGCTGTTTATGTACAGCAGTGTATATGACAAATGCCTGTGTCCAGTACAGATGCTTCATTAGAATTCCATTTTTATGGCAGGAAGTGGAGATTCAGAGTGAATAAGAAGTTAGTAGTTACCAGTAGACATTTCATCTTTCTTCACATTATGTGGTAATAGTTAAAACTTGACTTCTTCCTTTTTTCTTTCATTGCTAATTTAGATTATTAGAAGAGTATATGTGAGGTATTTAATAATGCTTACATTTGTTTTTTAAAATCAATAAATATAGTAGTGATTTTAAGCCATGTTAAGCTGCAAATCTAGATCATAAACTTACACAGTCACATTTTATCAGGATAGCCTTTTATTTTTTTTCCTTGTGCTGGAGACCAAACCCAGGGCCTTAATGTGTGCTAAGCATGCTCTCCTTCACTGAGCTCCACCGTGAGCCAAGCGTAGGCTTTTAATTGAGGTCCTAGATATTTAAATTTCTTTGGTTTGAGGGAGGGGTATCAAAAATATATTGATCTCTAATAAGTTTCATTCTATAGAGAATGTTACAGTGAGGTTTTCAGATACAGAAGGTAACTGACATTTCAACTGCTACATGAGGGCCTGCTGATTATAGGTTTAATTTGTGAAGTCAGCCAAGTGACTCCCTCTAAAACAACTTTGTATTTGTTTTTAAGCCACATGCTGAGACTATTAGTTCTTATCTTTGCAATAAAAGTTGCTGCCTGAATATTTTCATCTTCTGGAAAATAATTGTTAAAAAAAAGCTCAGCTTTTTACTTAACTAAATAGATCTTTGGACTGAAGTCTGAGAATTGTCATTTTGTGGAGAGACTTTTTTCACTCGAGAATTTAAAAAAAAAAATTTTTTTTTATTGGTACCGGGGATCGAACTCATGACCGCGTGCTTGCAAGGCAGGCGCTTATGCCGCTGAGCTAAATCCCCAGCTCATTTGAGATTTTTTTATCTCAAATAGTTTGTCAGTTTACTGCTAACCTGAGTATATGATTATAAGATATTTTAGCTTAATTCAAATTGTAAGTTAAGTGACATAGAATATTTGATACAGACTTCACATTAATTTGGTTCACTTAGTAACAGTTCACTTCTTAAGTAGGTTAGCAGACTAACCATGAAAATTATTTTCAGTTTGGTTTTTAAATTCCATGTATATAGTTTTAAAGTAAGTATAGGACTTAACTTTCCATTATGTCTGTAAATGAAAACTGCCTTTTTTCTTATTCAGTTGCTAAGTTTCTTTGTTATCAGAAAACTACCTTTTTAGTACTAGCTAAGGTTTTCAGAAAGTGGCATTGTAATTTCTGGTTATTGAATTCATCAGGGAAATGTATAGGAATTGCAGTGAAGCAGAATTGCAAGGTACAGTAGCTATTTCTGTGCAGTCCAGGCTATCCTTAAACTCACTGTATAAAACAGGCTGTCCTTGAACTCGAGATCCTTTATATTTTGACTTTTTGAGTGTTAGAGTTAAGGCATTCTACCAGGTCTGGTTTAGATATTTTAAAGTTGGTTAGAGAATAATAGGAAGCTGCCTAGGGGAGGTGACATTTTAGCTGGGCTTGTAAGTTTTACTAGCCCTTTGACGACAAGAGTATTGCTTATATTCATCCTTTTGTCTGGAAAGATGTGGCTGGAAAAGTCATAGGTAGTGGCATAGTTTAGTGACTGAGTTTCGAATGCAGGGTACCAAAACTGGTGTGAAACGTCAGGAAAATAATGTGCAAGCTTACTTTTTGATGTCTTATTAAGGAGGTAAAGCTGTCTATCAGCCTGGAGGAGTCTGAACAACTTTTTTTCCTTCCTTCCTTCCTTCCTTCCTCTTTCATGTACTGTGTACAGAGGATTGAACCCAGCATGTTCTACCATTGAACTGAATTCCCTGCCATTTTTATTTATTTTCATTTTTAACTTTTTTTTATTTTAAAGAGAGAAGAAACAAAAAACAAATAACCCTCCAAACAATAGCAATATAGGATTTCAAGATAAGACGATAGGAATTTAACAGTGATTGTTACATTTGCATGTTGTTGTCTTTGAAAGAGTTGCTCAGATTACCAGATACAGGCATGCAAAATTGATCAGTATGAGCACTGTTTCTTTCCTTGAACTAATAGAATTAGTAGTACAATTGTCTGAGCCATTGTGTGTGTATGTATGTATTTATACACACATATATATGGTATGTATACACATATATATATATGGTATATATTTTCTTTACCTTCTTTTCTCCTTTTCCCTATATTTTTATTTTTTGAGACAGGATTTTGCTAAGTTGCCCAAGTTGGCCTTAAACTTGCCATCTTCTTGTATAGCTGGTACTGACAGGTATGTACCTTCATCCCTGGCTTATCCTCTAAAACATTTAGAATTTGAACTTGGTACTTGCGTATATGGCTAAGAGATGGCACTGAAAGACTGAAGTGGTCATTTAGTATGGGGGATTAGGTATTAGATAGGAAGTGATGCCATTAACAAAGGTGAGGTTTGGAGGTGGAAGTATATGGTAGGCAGACAACTCAAGTTTTGGACAGTATTGAAAGTGATTTGACTGTTTTGTGCTATTGAGCATATTTGGAAGTCAAGGTTAAAATTGGAGTTGAGTTTTGCTGTATGTGATCCTATATTCTTTGCCTTGGTGTGTTTTGGTTATTGTCTATCTGCTTTGTTTCATTTTGTTAGATTATGGTTGTTACACTTTGTTATCTTAATCTGTTGGCTGAATTCTATACACCTTGACTTCTCTTTTAGGAATGCAAAAATTGGTAAGATCTTCATTTGTCTTAAAATTTTTAATGGCAGAATAGCAGAATACTGTAGAACATGACAAGCGTGGTTTGTTGAATAAAATTCAATCCAGAGAAGTTGTTTTATTGTTGCCAAGAAATGTTTTATTGTTGGTTTCCCAGAATTATTCCTTTAGTCTTCTGTTGGATTATTTTTCACTTACTGTGATCAGTTAGTGCCTGAGTAGGTTCTTAATATGACATGCTGGTTTCTTGGAGTTTTGTAGAATTCTCCCAATTTTATTCTGGTGACATACCACACTGATGTTGGCAGTTTAACACACATAGAAAATTTACAAGACCTTAGGGACATTCTTATAAAGTTTTTCTTATGAATTAATGCTACATAGATAATACATGTTAGAAAAGAGTAGTACTCTATATTATTCTGGCACTTTCATAATTTTTCACCTTTGGCAATATTCCCAAAAGAAGTAAATTATTCTTGATATACTTTTGCAATAAAATGTATTATTAGCATTGTATAAACAGATTTGCAAATGTTTGCCTTGGTTTTTCCTTTTACATTTCAATAGGTATAGTAGGGAGCATTTAAATGTCAACATTTAGAAATTTTCTTCTACTACAAATGATTTTTTTTTTTTTTGTACTGGGGTTTGAACTCTCAAACTTGCTCTTGCTGGACAGGTACTTGTGCTGCTGAGCTAAATCTCTGTTCCTTCTATTATAAATGCTAGTCCAAATTATAATATATGAATTCTAAGTGTTTATGTTTGCGCATTTCTAATAATAATTATTGACCTCAGAATTTGAGATTCTTTCTGATTACCATTGGCATTTTACATATGTAATATAGGTGGTAAAAATCCCAGCATTTTCAAAAGCCAATTTGGAAGGAATGTTTCTAAGATTTGAAGACACTTGCAGTGAGCATGCTGTGCTATGCATGCAGTTTGTGTTTGAATTCTTTAGCAGTTGCTGAGTGACTAGTAGGATAATTTGTAGCCACATTTGTTAGGTGCTCCAGTGGTGTACCCACAGTGGTGTGTTTTACCAGATGGCATGTTATGTCTTTACTACAGGGGATCTGTGAAGTTCTCTTAAAACTTTTAACATGTCTTAAAAAAAATGTAAAATTATAAAGTAATGGAGGAATAAAGGAAGTCACGAAGAGAACAGGTTTGTATAGAGATTTAGGGTATTACTGCTACCTTTTACACAATTAACTTTATCTTTCTTGTAGTCCAAGTGGTAAGAAGTTCAGAAGCAAACCTCAGTTGGCAAGGCACCTGGGAAATACTGTGGACCTCAGCAGTTTTGACTTCAGAACTGGAAAGATGATGCCTAGTAAATTACAGAAGAACAAACAGAGACTTCGGAATGATCCTCTTAATCAAAATAAGGTTGGTTAATTTACTTATATGTATACATATGCTACATATATAGCATATATACTCTGTTTCAGAAACTCTCCAAGAGCTATTTCTTGTTTAACTGTGTTACTGAAATTTTGGCTGTACAAGATGCCCTCCTTTCCATGCAACACTTTCTGACTTACAAATTTTTTCTCGTATTTGGCAGTACTTGCACAGAGAGAGCATAAATCATTTGTGTACATTAGAAAACATTTCAGTGTCTCTTTAGGCCAATATACATCATACTTTTTGACCCGCTGGATCATTTTACAGAAGATTTGTTAGTATTAATTGTTCACTTAAAAAAATAGCTCCTGCTAACCTAAAAAGAGGCAAAATTTTAATGTAGTGAGAATCTTTACCTGTAGTTGAGACTTAGGTATAATAATTTGCACCTTTAGAAGTTGAGCAAGAGCAGTTTTTTATTTTGATTTTTGATAATGTTGAAGATACGAACTCATAATATTCTCATCCTAATATTGTAATTGGAGATTTTTTCACTAGTCCTCTCCTTTCCCCACATACCTGGGAACTTAATCTCCAGTTCTTTTTTAATTCTGAGATACTGTAATGCTTAGTTGTTACATTGCCCAGACAATTTAACCTCCTGCCTCAGCCTCCCAGAGTGCTGGAATTACAGGCATGTGCTACCACACCCAGCTTCTATTAGCTTCTGATGTAATTGGGCTGTTGGGTTGGTAATTTATCATATATCATTTTAAACAATTCTCATTTGAATTGTGATAATAATTTAATTGCATTAAAATACCCAATGTCTTTACAAAGCACACTTCTTTTCCTCTGAGAACAGCTAAGCTTCTGTAATTCACAAGTGATTCATTGACTTGCACAGATTGCTAAGGAGAGTATTTCCATCTGTATAGAGCTAGGAGTTAAGATTGAAGTCTTCATTGCAGGTATCTGAATCAACTATTTTAATCAGTTAAAAAGTTTAAAAAATTTTAGAGATTGTGTGTGTGTTGCAACAACCATTGTCTCACACTAATGCTATGTAATAAAAGATGGGAAAGTAGAGACTTTTTTTTTTTAAACTATAACTCAGCATGACCTTTGGAAGTGCTATATTCATTTTAGGAACCTAGAGGCAGTTTAGTACAATAAGAAGGGCCTTGGACTCTCACAGGCATGGTTTAGTGAACTGGCTTTGCTACTTGTTAGCTGATATAGTCATAGGAATTTTATTTAATTATGTTTTGGTATGGAGAATCAAACTCAGGACCTTGTGCTTGCCAGGCAGGCACTTATGCCGTTGAACTATATCCCTGGTCCAGTCATAGGAATTTTAGATCGTTTTTATTTGTAGAATTAAGGTAAGACATTTTTTTCTATTAACACTATTGTGAAGAATAGATGAGAATTTATATCTAGCAAAGTATTTGATTTGTGTTAGTGCTGTTCCTTTCCCTGCTTTAAGCGGCCATGTACCTGAGCACTAGTAAACAATTTTGCATACAGACTCTTGTGAGAAAATTTCTGACCTGAGGTATCTTCCTTCTTGTCCTTCTACTTTTTCTGAAGGGTGTGGGGCAGTGATGCTGAAACCTTTAGAGCTTTCAGTGGTAACAAATGGCCTGCTGCAGCATGCATGGCATAGTTTGCCACCACTGGTATAGAGTTTCTGGTTCATGCTTGCTTTTATTCACCTTTTTGTTTTACAAAATAAATTTTTGAAAATTGGTGTGGAGATCAGAAAGCACTATCCTCTCATGTCATAATACTATATCTTACATTAGTTTCCACTGGGGCATTCTCTGGTACCTTGTTCTGAAAGGCCAAGTAGAAAGGGAAGGCAGATTTGCACTGCTTAACTATGAAATCAGTTTTGGCTAATGGATATGAATATGGTTAGAAAGGTAAGAGTGGAGGGATTTCAAGTTAGCAAAAGCTAGGATCCTGTGTGTATAGGTGATTTCACTTTAAGGAAACTTTTATGCTAGGATTATTTTGCTTCTTAAATGTATAGAGGAATTTAGATTTTTTTCTAAAACTAAACAACAACAAAAAAGCTACTCATAGTGCTCAACTACCTATAGAAGGGGCTGAAATATTTATGAATTGAATTCCTTTGAAATTACCCTATTGTGAATAGAATCACAGTGTTGTTAAAATTATTTAGTATAGTATGAAATTTACTTCCTGACAGTTTTATTAAAAATCAAATACTAATTCGTCTCTTTAGTTTGTGTGCATCTTTCTGCTCTAGCTGCGCTGGACCACTCATCATCCTGTACCATGGCATGCACTTTCAAGATTCTGCTTGCTCATATGCTGTTTCCTCTGCTTGGAATGCGCTTCCCCCTTCCCTTCCATCTGGTGAACTCCTCCTCCTCCTCCACGGCCCAGCTCCATTGTCTTCATCTCTGGAAATCCCGCCCTGCATTCTCCAGCCGAACCAGTTCCTTCTTGCTTCCCTGATGCTTTGCTGATGTATTTGTGGCTGCTTGCTTTAGCTAGACTGTGAGCTCCATGAGGGCAGGGACCTTGCCTTTTTTGTTTTTGTATATGTAGTCCAAAGCCTCACTACACGGTAGGTACTTAATGAATGTTTTTTGATGTTTGTTCTATTTAATACCTGTCTCATTCCTTAAGTTCATAGTGATAATAAATGTTTATTAAATAAATTAATTTATAATACATTCTTTTGGAAATGGCTTTTATTTTCATTTTTTCCCTGAAACTTTCTATGTCAATTTTTTGGGGGTATGGTCTTATTTTTGTATCTAATTTTATTATAGTTAAGTAATCACAGGATAGAGTTTTTAAAATATTTTAAAATAAGCTCTTCTGGAGTAACACCAACCTTAAATATTGCTATGAAACAAAATACACTTGTATCATAATTATGTCTTTTTATGTTAATACAGTATAACTGAAGCTGGGATATTTAAAGTAATTACTAGAAATCTGAGGAAGTGTTTTCTTCGGTAGTTGTAAACATAGCCAACACATTACTAACTGGTGTTTTTGAGTTTTTTTATTTGTTTTGTTTTCTTTTAATATCTCTTAAAAGAATTATAGTTGGAGTCCACAAAATAAACTTTGAAATAGGCTAAATTGTGGTTTGTATTAATGGATTTTAAGTTCTGATCTTAATATATCTTCCATCTCAAAGGCATGTTTATTGGTAATTATTTTAAGATATGATTGGAAAGATAGTTTTTGAAGATCTTTACAAAGTGGATTTAATGGATGAGTGGATAGGGTGCCATGGGCCTTTTGATTAATATTTACTGCAGTTTTTTAATATGAATTTCTGCTTGTCTCAAACTTAACCTTAACCTGAAAGTTGATTCCATTTTTGATTGCATTTTTTTATGTTTTATTTAATTTATTGCCACTGGTATAATTGTTTGAACTTATCTTTCCCACTAAGTTGGAATATTAAGTAAGTTATTGAAACTCTTATATTAGGTTAATGGAAAAAATTATAGCAATTTGAAGTCATTAACTCTTGATATTAGAAGTCACAAGACACTGTCTCACAGAAGTTACAGTTCAGCATATCCAGTGGATTGTTCTATGATGAATATCTTTAAACCACAGCCACATGTGGCTCTTCAGTACTTGAATTATGGTTAATGTAACAATTACTCAATTTTTAGTTTTCTTTAATATAAATAGCCATATCATGTACCTATTGGCTATCATATCAGACACAGCACAGTTCTAGAAGTTCCCTCTCTGTGTAAATTAGCAGAAATCTGTGCTTCAAAAGCTAAATATTGATTAGGCTTTTATGTAAGCTTTGACTTTTCAAAGCAGAGATGTTTTAAAGTTTTAAGGTTATGACAACATCTTAAAGAAATAGTAACAAGATAATTGTTTCTAAGAAAATTTAATTGGAGATTAGACAAAGAATATTACAGTAGTTCTGAATGTGAAATGTTTTAGAGAATTTAAAACAGCTTGGTTTTGTTAAAAACGGATTAATGTAGACTTACAACTTACTGGAGTATTTTGTTCAGGAAACTGACTTAAGGCATTCACTTGGAAGATTGGGCTTAGTAGATAGGGTAAAGGGAAGTACAGAGAGAGAGATGGAGAGAGGAACATTAAATAATTTTGCTTTCTTAAGACTTCCTACAAGGATCTTGTAAATCTCCAGGGATTTAGAATTCTTTTGCTAATGATTTATCATTGGAATTAACCAGTGTAGGGACCAATAGGAGAAAAATATTCTGTTACACTATAGGCATGCAGATAAACAGAATGAATCTTATGAAGAATGAGAATGACCTTCCAGAAATGTAACAGGAGAATCAAGAGAAAGTAGTCTTATAGAAACCTACGAAAGATTTTTAATATTTATTGTTATTTTAAAGAGAATAAAACCAGGCAAAATAGAATAAAGTGAATCAAAACAAAGCAGTATGATACAGGATTTTAAAGCATGATAATAGGAAATCAACAATGGCTACTATAATGCCTCTTGTCATTTTTTTTTTCTTGTCATTTTCAAAATAGCTGTCTATATCTTCATACACAGGAAAATCAAAGCAGAACGGAATACAACCAATAAAACACAATAATGAATGCAACACAGTACTTCAAAACAAGATAATAGTAAATCCAAAATAGCTACCATAATATAGTTATGTTTGAAATAGCTGCCTATGCCATCAGATATAATAAAATCAAACATGACAAAACAGAATAAAACCAAAGCAATGAAAATGATACAGGACTTTAAAGCAAGATAAGAGGGAATTAATAATGGCTACCACCTTCAGAAAGAGATTCTCTTTCCCTTCCATCTGGTGAACTCCTCCTCCTCCTCCACGTAGATGCCATATTATGTATTGTTACCCTCTAAATAGGTGATTAGATTATTTGCTTTAGGCGTGCAAAATCAATGAAATACTAAACACTACAAGCATTAAATGATTTTTATTAAATGCCACAGACTGTGTATCTGTGGGCCTTTGAAATTAGAATAGGGCTGGAGGTATAGCTCAGTGGCACAGTTCCCGCCTGGCAAGCTCAAGGTCCTGAGTTGGAGCCCCATTACAAAAAAAATAAAAAAATTCAAATTGACATTACAAGATGTCTGGTAACCTTTACCCAGTTTGGAAAAGGATGGTAAGGATTGAAAATCATATTTTAAAAGTTAGTTTCTGGGAAATGAGAATAGAAATGAAATGTGCCTGGTCTTGTAAAAGTCTCTAAAGTTTTGATTTAATATTTGATGAAGTAATGTAGGCAAATAGTAAAAAATGTCTCCCTCTGTATCCTCTTAGCTCCTATCTTATTCCCTAGAATAAACTGTTGGAAAATGATGTTTTTTGTTTGTTCTGGTAAATTCTTTTAGAGCTTCTGTGCAATTACAAACATACATTTGCATTTTTTACCCCTCTTCCATGAAAACAATAGACTATTCTTAGGAAGCTTGAACAAGTGGTGGGAAAGAAGACAGTATTCAGAAGAGAATGCCTGATGAAGAGACAATATTTTTGTTATTTTTCCCTTAAAAGCATGAAAGACCAACTTAGAAAAAAACCAGTAGAGATTTTTGTAACCTAGGAAGCTATGCCTCAGAAAGAACTCCAGGAACCCTTCTTTGAATTTTGTGTAATATTTTTTTGTGTACATTTTTCTAAAAGTTTATTTTCATCAAATTCTCTGCTGGAGAACTTAATAATTGGTGTTTTTAAAGAAGAAGGATTCACAGTGAATGTGAGTGAGTAGATTAAGGCCTGGACCACTTGTTTCTGCTAGAGTTTTGCCTTGGACTAACGATTTTTGGAGTATTGAATTAGTACCGTAGTGGATGGCTTGTATCTGTCTGGATTCTATAGCCAGTTCACCAGCACTAAAGAGCTTTGACATATGAAAATTCTGATTATTGTTTGGTAGGGCATCTTGTGGTAAGAACTGCTTCTTGGCTTCTATCTTCTGAGGAATCTTCTTTCCAGATTAGAATGCAAAGATCTCATTTCTTCCACCAGTATTCTTAGCCTACTCAGAAAGTAACTGAACTCTTTCCCAGAGATACTGCTGTCCTCATTGTCATTGTACTCAGACCTCGCCGAATTGAGTGTATCTGGTCACTATGGTGTCACTCGTCTTCAGCAGGTACAGTTGGAGGTGGAAAAAGGGACTGAAAAACAACAGGTGATAAATCTAGCATTTGTAAGTACTGAAAGTTTTTCTGAGAGATAACTGCCATTTTTTTCAGTGTGAGCCAGCATTGAATGCAGATGTTTGTTAATTTGACATGGGATGAACAAAAGTGGAAGTAAAGAGAAAGATAGTTTTACCCATTGAGGAATAATGGTGGTCTAGACACAACCTGTGGAGATAGAAGTAGACTGATTGTAGATCTTTAAAAATTAAGTTAGGATTTGCTAATGAATTCGGTATGGGAGAGGACTCAAAGGTGAACTTTTGCTACTGAGATTGAGAGGGAGGGTTCAGGCGGAGAAGAGTACCCAGATACCGGAAAGAATTGAGGACCAAGTCTTGAGAAAACTCAGTTAATGTGAATTCGGTTAAAGTAGGAGTCAGAACAGTAGATTGAGAAAAGGCTAGTAAGGCAGGACAGATGTGGAATAGATTTCAAAAAGAGTGGTTGTTAGAGAAAACTGAACTGTGAATATGGCAACAGGAATTTTAAAATCTCAAGAACAGCAGTTTTAGTGGAAACGGCCAGATTTGATTGGGTTGTAAATTGAGAAAGAAAATTGGTCGTTGTGGATAATTCTTTAAATTGTTGAGTAGTGTAGAGAATCACTAGATGATAGATAAAAGATGCCACTTTGGTTAAATCTTCTGTTTCAAGGATTGCAACTAGAGTTGGATAGCACAACTGGAAAAATGGAGGTCAAGAAAGCTAAGTATACAGTGAGAAAATAGACTGGTCAGTGGATAGGAGATGGAAATGGCAGTCTGGGAATGTGAGCTTCAGGGAGACAACTGGAAATCGAGAGTTAGGTGCTTCACTGATATACTGGAGATGATGTAGTTATTAGTGTTGACAAGCTTCTGGCCATAGGTAAGTGAGGAAGAGGATTAGGTCAAAAGACTTAAGATATTGGTGAATTATGTTTTGTATCTGGATGTCCCCCCAAAGTTTCATGTGCTCAGAGGTGGGACTTCTGGAATTTTAGTTTGGAAAAAAACCCTGATACTTGAATTATGGGGAATTTGGAGCTGATTAGCTTTTAGGAGAGAAGAGCTGGTCAGAAGAGGCAGGTTAGGAAGGTGTGAATTGATAGCTTTCTGGATGCCTTGAGGTGAACAGCTGTCTATCAGACCCTTCTACCATGCTTCCCTGGGTTGGAATTGACCAACTGTGGACTAAAAACAAGTGTGCCCTTTAAGTTGTGGATTTTGGGTGTTTGTCCCAGTGACCAGATTTAAGACGAGTTACCCATATGAGTATTTGAGTCTCCAGGAATGAGGACAGCCAGTGAACAAAGCTAGTTTTGTTGTCCTAATCTTATATTGTCAGACTGCTGAGCTTTAAATTATGTTCTCTGTTTTCCATTATTTCATGATAGAACAGCTCTGTGGTTGACAGTGATGGCTAAATATACCATCTGTGGACTGTATTAGTTTCCCATGAGATACTTATGTAGGGTTGGCTGTGTGACTTAAGGAATATGCTTGTCATATTTATCCATTAGTATAACCTAGTGTTAAATACTAATAGATGGAACAAGTCTAGATATTATTTCTCTTACATTGACAAATTTGAGGTTGATGTAGTAATGACTACATTCTGGGCTTAAATAATTTTGAGATAGATACTGTGGATTATATTAAAAATATAAAATGTATGTGTGCATGTGTTGTACTGAGTATTGAACCTTAGGACCCCTGCTCTGAGCTACAATCCATGCCCTTTTTATTTTTTGATACAGGGTTTTGTCAATGTGTTAAATTGCCCAGGCTGACCTTGAACTTGTGATCCTTCTGCTGAAGCCTCCCAGAGTTCCATGCCCAGTTTTATTGCACTATGTTTCATTCTTTTAGCTGTTTAAGTTTAATTCAGCAAATCAGACTACTCAAGGGGATAGGGCTGCATTGCATAGGATCTAATGTGTAATATCACTTTATACACTGCTTATTCCAAAGAATTTTAAAAGCACATTGTATTTGCTTAGTTATTCTAAATTCTGTGAGTATCCTGTGTTTGTGGAGGTGATGTTAAGCTGAATTTTGAAATGGAATCAGTTACACAAGAACTAGTGACAAAAGTGTTTCATACAGAGTGAATAGCCATGGTAGAGACCAAGAGCCCAAACTGTAACTCCAAATCCTCCTGTTTGCTTGTTTGTTTATTTATTTTGGGTAGCAGAGATCAAACTCACAACCTTGCACTTGCCAGGCAGGTGCTTGTGCCGCTGAGCTAAATCCCCTGCCTGACCCACCTGTTTGTTGCAAAGTGCTAACCCTGTCATTAAACATGAATAGTGAAATTTTAGTTTGGAAAAAAACAACTGGTAATGCTTGACTTGCATGCCAAAAGAGGGCTGTTTGTGCCTGCTGTGGCACATGTTCCATAGGTTTTCCACCACTGGAATGACCTGTGCAGAATCCTTAAGGCAAGGTTCACTTAGTATATGAGGAAACATAGAAGATCAAGGTGTAGGGCTTAGTGAGTAGGAGAGCAGTACTAGGTGAGGTTAAAGAAGTAGACAAGGCTAATCATGGGCTGGATATAGAATTCTCTTGAGAGCTTTACCAAAGGAACTATACAGTTACTTTGACTATGTGTAGAGAATGTAGAAGTGCAGAAATGGAAGGAAGGGGCCAGTGATCAGGGTATTGTGTATGTCCAGGCAGGGATGATGGACAGTGTTTAATAGATTAAGAAAGAAAAGGTAAGATATAGCAAAGGGTGCTGGAACTAATTAATAATCTGTTGTTCAGAGAACTTCTAATTACTATATACAGAAATAGTCTTAACTGAATACACAAAGGATAATTCTCTTTAATATTTCACTAATAAAAATACTAGATTATTATTTAATAGTGCTGTTCCATCTTTTTGGCTAATTTGGGTAATGTATTTAGTTAATGATTGGATAAAGTGCTAGAAACCAAAAAGTAAATAGAAGAGCTTTAGCTATGTTAGCAAGTAGGTTTGCTGATGATAATTTGTTCAGTATGATACTAGCTTTATTACAGTATTAGTGGTTCAGATGCATCCAAATATGAGAACCCGTGCTTGGCTGCCATGTTAATGAATAAAGCTAGATTTCAGGACTTGGTTTTCTGTGTTATGGCTTGACCAAGATTTACTTTGGATATTTGGGTTTCTGTTGATCAAGGTCTATTGCACAATTTTTTTTTTTTTTAAAGTCCTGAAGAGTTAATATCACTTCATGGGTTCCAAATCTGGGAAGAAATTAATCCCTACTGAAAACCACTTTTGTGACTGTTCCACAATTCTCCCAGGCATGTGTACATAGTTCCAACTTAGCTGTAAAGGAGATAATTAATTCCATACAATAGCTACTTTAGTTTGAGAAGGGATACATAATCTTGTAACTTTGGCATCTTTTGTTATAAGTCCTTTAAGAACCTGGTAATTAAGCAGATCTAGAAATTAGATTTTCAAGTAGAAGACTCCAAGTTGTTTTCAACAATGAATTTTAACTGCCGTTCTATTCACAAGTATAATTTTTATAAACTCAAAGCGTAGTCCACCCAATTATTTTTTAATATGGTGTCATTGGTCTTAAAATCTTTCTTATTTAGGATATTAAACTAAGTAGGTTTTCTGTGCAAAATCATACATAGCAGAGATGTTTTACTTTGAAAACTATGAAAGCTGCACATCTCTGAATATACTGAAAATGGCTGAATTTTACATTTTTAAATAGCAAATTTTATGATATATAAATAGGTTAACCTATGGCAAATAGATTAAGTTTCAGTAACATTCAATATGTTAATGTGAAAAGTAGTTACTATTTATGTATCATCATGACTACTGGCCAAAGAAATCACTTTGTTTCTCAAGGTGGGGCATGAATGTCTCTTAGGGGTATTTCCTATATGCAAACCATAGAATTAAATGATACCAACACTAGGTAGGTTGGGCAGTATTTTTACCTTAAAAATTTGGGCTGGGGATTTAGCTCAGCGGCACAGGAGCCTGCCCAGCAGGCGCAAGGTCATGAGTTTGATCCCCAGTTCCAAGACAAACAAAACGAAAAGGCTAATTTTAAAAATTTGAAGTTTGTGCCGGAGATTTAGCTCAGTCTCATAAGCACCTGCAAAAAAAAAAAAAAGCCTGAATTTTAAAGATATAATGGGCCCCCTGGAATTGGGTCATAGAATATATACAATGTGGAGTTATCAACACCACTTTTTTTCAAAACAAGGCTGAAAAAAGCAGTACTTACAATATATAATGTTAAGATTCTGGAGACTATATAATGTTAAGATTCTGGTTTCAAACAGCTGGGTGAAAGTTTGACATGGATAGTTTTAAAGAATTTATTCCAAATGCCATTTAAGATCTATATATAGTACACACTTCCTATGTACCTATGATAGAGGTACATGTTATTTTTCTTTTCTCATAATCATCAACTCCTCATTTGCCACACAAACACATTTTTCACTTGCCTGCAGTATTACCATGATACAAAATGTTTGATTTCCAATAAAGGTTCAGTTTGGAATATTGGATTGAGAAAATGAACTTCGTAACTGTCAATTCTTTTCACATGTACAACTCTGCTTTCAAAAAGTTTAGAGAACTATGTAGATGTCAACTGGTTGTTAAAAATTTCTGGTGTTTCACTGTGAAATTTTTAACTATAAAGGAATTCAGAGATTTGAGTGACAAAATTCATTCTGCTCTTTAAGGTGAATAAGGCTTTTCACAACTACATCTATAAAAATGAAGAATGGAATAGAATTGATGCTAATTCTTGTGCCATTCAAGTGATTTTTAATGCTGTCTAATATACAAAGTTATTTTGAAAAGTTTTACGATGGACATAGTGACATATCTGTAGGGTTCTAGCTTGGGTGGCTAAAGTCAGGATTCCTTGAGACCAGATTTCAAGACAATCCGGGGCAATATAAGGAGAACATGTTACAAAAGTAAAAACCACATTGTTGTCAAACCTCAGAAAATCCCCCCAAACCAACAAAAGACTTTTAAGTTACATACACATATACAAATATTTCACTTAGAGTCAATGAAAATTTGAAACTTTTTGTGGCTTATATATTAATAAGAAACCAGAAGGAATGAATTTTTTATCTCTAAGCCTTGTGATCACTGAAATTTTAAACATTTTTAGTATACTGCCGATTTTCAAGTTTAAAATAGGGAACATTGATGTGTGGGAATGAAATTCAAAGAAAAAGCAGTGAAATAAAATTATTACTACTGAAGAGTTTGCTTATATATGAGTGATAGAGAAAATACTTAGATCCTGTTACATGCATTTTAAGGTAATAATGAAAGTACCAGTATTTAAATACTTCTGATATGTGCAGCCTTTATAATGACATTAAATAAAGTATGAAGTCTCCATGCCAGCTTTCAAATTCAGGTAAGTGGTATATATTTGTAAGATTCTCTTATGGATGGGAATATAAGAAATACTTGATAACCAGTGGTTTGTGATAATGTTCTTCAACCACCTCTTTAGTTACTCTGCATCAAATTAGGCTGATGATTGATTGTTCAATGATGAGATTCCACTGGTTTAGTCCCTTTCAGATTTTCATTGAGTTGTCCTCCAAGTGCTCCCTTCTTTCTTATGATAGCTATGTAGCTAATTTTTTTCTCTTGATCTAGGCCCCTGGAAAATTTGTATTTACATGTAAAGATTAGCTTTGGTATTAAGATTACTCTTCATAAAGACATTTCTCTTTGATTTTTTTTTTAAAAAATAATTTTTTAACTTTACATCTGTCCTGTGTAAATATATAAAGAGCTATCTTACATATTTATGAAATGGAGATTTTTTTCCCCTCGTGCTGGGATTAAACCCAAGGCTTTGGGCATGCTAGTGTCCTGTCACTGAGCTACATCCCGAGCTGGGAAGAAAAAACTTTAAAATTTATACTCTTCCTCAACTAGATTGAAGACCCTCAAAATTGAATGCTTTCAGCCTAACACACCTATTATAAAATTCATTAAATTCTGATTGTAGGTCCAGCCAGTGTACTGGCAAGATTTGTCAAAAGTTTCAAACTTAGTTCTAATCCTGTAATGAGTATTTGGCAGTTTAATTTTATAATATAAAAAACTTTACTTTTTTTTTTACATTGAAATAGATTTCAAATACATGAATGACTTTTCAGCTCCTAAGTTTGTGGCAGATTGGTAGTTTTAAAAACCCAGGCATGCAACTGGGCATGAATTAATAGTGACTGGCAGTCCTCAGGAGACAGTGGTAATTTACTGTTTTTATGATAGCTTCTGGGAAAACCAGTTAGTCCAGCTTTACAGCTTTCTCAACTTTGCATGATACTGTTTTGGAACCCAAAATTAATCAGTAAAAAATTATTTCTCTTACTTGTAGGCAGGTTAAAAGGGGAAAATACTGAAACTTGAATAAGAAACAATACAGTACACTCTTGGAATTCATGTCTCTTAATCTCTGCCAGTGGGGAATGAACTGTCCCATTAAACAACAAATTGTGTATCTTAAATAGTTGAAAATCCTCCTGATTTTTCTTTATTGCACTCAACCCAGAAGTTAATGAAAAGCATCAGGCTCATGCATTGTATTTCTGTTGTTCTATACTTTGTGCATTCAGGATTCTGTTTGGAATAATCCCTGTAGTCTTCAGTTGTCTGTAACAGTGATAATCTTGAATAAATTTGCTTCAAATAGATATAATTTTGTGTCTACTGATAGCACCTTTGTTCTAGTAACAGCATATTCTTTAATAAAAATTTTAAAAAAGTGGCCAGTTGTGGTGATGCATGCTTATAATTCTAGCACTGGGGAAGGCAGAGGCAGGAGGATCATGAGTTTGAGCCCATCCTGGGCAATTTAGCCACTTGGTGAGACCCTGTCTCAAAAGGTGATAGCTAAGTGTGATGGCCTTGGGTTCAAGTCCCAGCTATATATATGAAGCACGTTACTTTTTAGTGACATGATTATATCTAATGAGCAGCATCTTTCCCTAAACATTTATGTGTTTTTACAATTCTATATTGACTATAGTTTGGATGATTTCATTTAAGGACTCAGGATATTCTAGATACCGTAAGTCAGAGATGTCCAAACCTGTGCAGCACAGAATTACCAGGGGAGCTTTTTAAAATGCACTGTTGGGATTTACATTTTTTAGAGATGGTATTCTTAGAAGGCTGTCACTTAAATTTGCACATTTATGGATGTTTTTTTGAAAAACCATAAAAATAAATATCAGGGAAATAGTACTGTTAGTTATAATTCTCAGTACATACAGAAGATTTTTAAAAAATGGGCAGAGGGGATAGAGTGAGGGTAGACTTACTAGTGGATTCAAGTAGTACTGTAATTATAATAATTGTCAAAATAATACAGTGCTTACCTTTCTAGACATGCTAATGCTGTTTAAGCAAGTTTACCAGCTCCATGCCCATAGGGCCCAGATGGGTAACACAAGCATGTGATGTCGTGGAATGCTGCAGGAGAGCCTGACTCTTCCAGTGGACAGCCATTGCTGAACAGTGGTGGCCTAGTATTGCCAAACCAACTGCAGCATCTGCATTTTTCAGTATTTGAGAGAAGCTAGCATTATGTGAAGACTCTTTTAGATGTTGGCTTAATTACTAAAAAGTGAACAACAGATCTATTGGGTAGGCTTGGTCCCACTTGCCACCGATCAGCAATCTGTAGAGCAGTGGGTCTCCAAGTGTGGTCCCTACGTCATCAGCATTAACATCATGGGAGAACTTAAAAGAGGCAGTTTCCTGGACTCCACCTCAGCTCTGCCTAAACAGAATCTCTGGAGGTGAGATCCAGGGCAGTGTTTTACCAAGTCGTTTGTGTGATTCTGATATGTGCTTGGAGTTGAGAACCATTAGGTGTATGCAAATTGGCATCGTAATTTTTACCTGGAGATAAAAAATGTCAGATGTCTCAAATTTATCAAATAATTTTCCTATATCAAAAGTGTCAGTTATATGTTCAGTTAAACTTGACTTTTTTTTTTTTCCTGGCCAGAATCCAAGTATATAGTGATTGGGTTGGGTTTTTTTCCTTTTCTTTTTGGGTTAAGGTATTGCAAATGAAGTTAAAAGCAATTCTGTGCCACATTTTACCCTCAAACATATCTTACACTTTATTTGCTGGTTGATTAAAACTTAATAAATGTGTTATCTGGCTTACTCAAGCTTCAATTTAAGATTTCTGCTGTAAAAACATTATATGTGCTATATAATAAAATAATAAACACAAGTTAATTATTCTTTGTCCAAAATGCTTGTGACCAGGAGCGTTTTTGATTTATTATTATTTTTTAGAATGTCTGCATATATGTAATAAGATGTCTCATTTGGGACTGAAGACTACCTATAATATTCATACTTCATATATACCTTTTTCAAATATGCTGAAGATAATTTTATAGAGTATTTTTGGTGATTCTGTCACTTAAGGAAAGATGTGCAATTAATCTAACCCTAAGTTGTGTTTGTACTCAGAAATTTTTGAATTTTCATATTTGGCACATTGAATCTGTACGTCCTTATTTTATCCCAGTTTTCTAAACTAAGTTCTATTTGCTACAGTTAGCAATTGTTTTATATAACAAGGACATTTATGTGATAAAAAGGAAATTAATTTATGTAATTTTATGTAACACTGGCCTTAACTGATTATCAGGTTAATGCTCACGAATATTTAATCCCAATATTTCTATACTTTCAGAGTGTAGAAATTACTGCTATCTTGATTATTGTCCTTAAAATTCTCTTTCTCTAACACATATTTAGTCAAACAAGAGTCTTTAGTACTTTGCTGATCAAATTCATTACAAATTTTATGCAGAGAATTTTCTTACACTTAAAAGTACACATTTGTTATGAGCAGAAATTCTGTATGTCTTATCTAATGAAGTGCTTAAAATGTACTTCTAAAACGTGATGTATTGAGAATTTTGAATAATTCAATTTAAAGTATATTGAATTAAAAAATTCATCTAATTGTGTTTACATATAATACTAATGAAAATACTTATATTTACAGGGTAAACCAGACTTGAATACAACATTGCCAATTAGACAAACAGCATCAATTTTCAAACAACCAGTAACCAAAGTCACAAACCATCCTAGTAATAAAGTGAAATCAGACCCACAACGAATGAACGAACAGCCACGTCAGGTAAGGATCTAATTCATTTTCCAATTGCGTTTTTCAAAAAATTCTGGTACAGTATTTTTTTTTTTTTTTAACAGACAGAGTTTAAGTGTATTCTGGTTAAAGTGAAATGTATTTGGGAAGAAAATTGTTTTATATCTTAGACTTACATGAACGCTGGAGAATAATTATAGTAATATAAAGTTTAGATAAAATGTTTTGAAAAAAATTTTTAAAGTTAATTAAAAATGAATAGTTAAAATGGACTATAATTTCATACTTTTTGTGTTATAGTATATATCACACTTGGTTCTATTAATCGTACTTTCTTAGAAATTGTCTTTTAAGGGGTAATATAGAAGGATTAAACATACAGTTTATTGGTTAGTTAAAAATATTTTCTATTTGGAAGCTTTTTTTTGGTTCTGATTTATTTTATGAAATCTGTCCCACCCTTTTTGGAAAACAGTATTAGATAAACAGTGTCAATATGGTATATTGTCATGTGACTTTCATTTTTGTATACATGCAATTTATTTTTCTCTTTCTTTATTGTTTCAAGCTGAATTCCACCATAATCTTTTCTTAGGAAAAAGTTTTATCTGAAAGGCCTCCCTGCTGCTTAATAATGCCATATAACCAGGGGAGGGAGACTTGACAAAATGCTAAACCTTCCATGTAATATTGCTGATTCACTCCCTAATTGTGATCAAAAGCTTGGGTGCTTGAAGAAGTTTTAGTAATTGTTGGGGTGAGGGAGTGAAGGGAGAAACATCTGTGCATTTTTTCCCCCTCTCCTTTCTCTGCCTCCTCCCAGAAAGGATTAGAAACAGTTTTACCTCAACTTGCTCTCCTATTCCCTTTTAGATGTCTCACTCCACCTTTTCATTTGAATTTGTTTTTCACTAGTCCTTCAAGTGTTTCATCTCCAGACTTCATAAAGGAGTGGGCCAAAACTTTCAGACAGTTGCTCTAGAAGAAACTACTTAAAGAAATTCAGTTCCCACATCCTCTGTAGTGTTTTTTCCTCTTCAGGTGAGCCAGGAAAACAGAAGATATTTGGAGCCACATTGGATCAGCATCTTGCTATAGATGTCTCAAGATTTGAAGTTCTAAACTTGCTTTACTGTTGGTCCCCAAGAGATTCAACAGGGGCCATGTAAGTGTATCACATCCAATATAAAAGATGCATACCTGCATGTGCCTTTAGGCTCTTACCACCATTTAGGGTTTCTTTGGGCCATTCAACTTTCTATGTGAGGCTTTTCCCTTCTGTTTTACTGTGCACCCAGGACAGTCACAAAACTGCTGGTAGTTTTAGTATATCCATTATAGCAGGGAAGGGATTCTACCATCCTGAACTTTACCCACCTTGATAAAGCCATTCCCTGGTTGTATTCTTTCTTAACTACTGTCTGAAGTCTTCAACTTCTTGTCCTTTGGCCTTTTGTGATTTAAAAATCATTTTTTCATGAAGATTTTTATAATTGAAATTTTGGAAGTATGTAATTGGGTAAAACAATTTGCTTCAAAAATCGCAGAAGATAAAGGTAGAATATAATCTTTAACAACACCATTCCACATTGGGAATTTGAGTTGTCTAGATTATCCTCATTTTTTCTTTGCCAGATCATTGGCAAGGTAGTCTGTACACTCAAGTGTTTTGTTTAAAGACTAATTGCTTAGGACATTTGTGGTTATTTTAATAATAACTTATTTTTTGTACCTAAGCCTAGATTAAACAAAACAAAACAAAACAAAACTCTAGTAACTATATATGTTTACTGATTGAGTAGCTGTCTGTAGAGATATTGGTAACCTGGAATTTAAAAGCCAAAGTTACCAGACTAGGTGCTGCTTATTCGTTCTTTGGTACGTTGAATAGTTTTGAGTTTTCCTTCTTCTGTTATGATTTATAGATTATTCTGAAGTGAAAATTACATGTCACAAAGGTTAAGTGCTTTCCCCTCCGTCTCTCACCAAAAAACTTAATGTTAAGTTAATCCAGTTCTTTGGAGAGTTTGTTCTTCCTTTTAGCTTGCATAGATCCTAAGTGTTAAAATGGTGTAGTACTTTACTTCTCCAAAAGCATGGACTGTTTTTCACTTTATTCTTACTTTATTTGCCAATATTTACTTGATACTTTTGATTATATTCAGATATTTTAGTGCTCTTTCCCCTTTCATTGTTTTCAACATAAGAGTTGAGGTGATATTTAACTATTGTGTTACCGGTAGAATTCCAAAATATAGGACTGAATTTGTCAAATACAGAAAAGTAGTAAAAAGATGGTTTTAAAATTATTATTTTGAAAACCATTGTCTGTAACCTTGACTATTCAAATTTAGATTTAGGTTTGTTAGCAAAGGAAAGGTGTTGTTCTTAATTATGTTTTCACATATATAAGCCAGATGACTGCTGTTCAACCATTACTGAGTAGGAGATAGTTGATAGATTATAGAAGCAAATATGCTCCTTCTAATTCTGATACCCCTTACTTGGTTAATTACTTATATTGATAATGTAAGTTGCATATTATTCAGGTTGGTAAAATTATATTTTATTCAGTAATAGTAAATTAGACATAAGGTTGTTTTGTTTTGTTTTGTTTTGTTTTGTAACAGGGTTTGAACTGACAAACTCATTCTTACCAGACAAGCACTTGAGCCATTAAGCTAAATCTCTGGCCAAGGGATTATTTTTTTGGAATTCCTATATTTAACATTATTTTTTACTTTAGCCATATTACATTATTAAAGTAAGATAATCAAATTAGTTTCTTTAAGAGTGTTGAGTTTTAAAGTCTAGAACTGGGATTATGTTTCCAGATCTTACCTTCAGTAGATTTGAAGTGATTAATTTAGATGAAAACCTATCATAAAAATTAGTAGTTCTGTTTTATAAAACAGACATTCTATGCCCAATAAATTCTATAAAATATGTGAAGCATGAATTTCTAGTGTTTTGAGTTTAAAAATATCTTAGTTTTAAAACTACAAATTAGTATATATAGAAGAAAGTACATTAAACAGAAATCAGTACAGCACTCAGTAGTGATTTCTGCCTGTAATTAAAATTGTAAAGTAGAAAGGGTGTGTGAAGCCTGGTTATGATGGTGAAGAAGCTAGCTATTTTTACATGTAGTATCAGCATATTTGATATTATCTTTTCATTAGATTGAAAAAAACCTGGAATGAGATGAAGGGCTCTTTACCATCTTATCATGGCAAGCAGTCACATCACTGAAATGTCCCTATTTAGCTAGACATATAAAATCTATCCCAAGATTCTCCTTAATCTAAATGATTTTGTTGGTAAGGGAGTCCTTCCTAGTTATGTCTTTCAATATGTTATTAATTCACATTTCTAATTCTTATTTCTTTAATACTGTCATCTTTGATACCTTCTGGTCTCTTGTCTCTTTTATCCTCACATCGAAGAAATTTCATCTTTAAGTTATTAACATTTTCATTTTAATTATTAAATTATAGGATGATGATAGGCTTTCAGGGTTTTTGATAACTTATGAATATTGAGTTTCTTACAAAATGTTCACTTTTTTTAATAGAAGTAAACATTAAAGCCAGTGTAAGACCACATGTGAATCTTCTACTTGATCTTAAATCTTAGATTTCTCCTTTTTGTTGTTTTACTAATCCTTCTTGCAAAGGGCATTAAACTTTCTTTTATTCTCTCCCTGAAGTCAGCTTTTTCTTTTAGAATGAATACTTTAAAATATATCAGAAGACACTTTCCAGATACAAGATAAATTTCAAGTTATGTGCACTTTAAAGACACTGTGAGAAAAGTTTTTAAAAATATTTCAGTATTAAGTTGGTATAATACAGATTTGTTTCAGGCATTCTAGCAACATTTACTTCTTTCTAAATTCTTTTATAGTCTCATCATAATATTTTTATGATTGAGAAATATATCTGCACAAGCATAGAGTACCATTGTAGTTAATGATATTCCTTTTCTCTAGGCAGAAACATTGCCTATATGGATAGAGAAAATAGATGATGTGTCCCATACCACTTTAAAGCATTACTCTGTACAAGGCATCTTGCCAACATTCCCTTAAATGCCAAGTATACACTACAGACAAATGTTATAGATATTCACATGGTGAAAGCTTACTGTGTGGAGGAGGGTTGGGATAAACTTTAGAAAATGAGACATATGTTGGACTTTGAAGATTAGCTGAGATTTAGGAAAGCAAATAGGAGGGAGACAACATTTCAAGTTGGGATAGTAGCTTTTGCAAAGCTTTTACTTGTGAACAAATAAGAACCAGGGAGACAAGTTGGTTGAAAATAAGGTATTTATGGGAAGCAGTCGTAGCTAAGGATGGTTCATGTTGTTCAGGTTTCCTTAAATGCCAGTCTTTGCAAGTTTTAAAAATGTTATCTTTTGCTTTTTCCATAATAAAGAAATTTGAGATAGTCAAAATAAAAAATAACTTTTTTTCTAATAGAACCATAATATCTTTTATGATTTTGAATATTTTCTTATTTTAATGAATTTTTAAAAATATACTGATCATATATATATTTAAAAAAATTTCACACTGTTTTATGTAATTTGTGTCTATAATTTTTTAGTTAATTATAGTGCATATTGTGCCAACAGTTGTATAGTGTGCTAGCATATGATTTACTTAAATATTTCATCTTTTTGCAAGTGACACAGTACTTTCTTGTTTTTCTTTGATACTTGTTTTTTCTCAACTTCTCTGTTATGTTCATTGTTCTGTACCTTTTAAATGTTTGAGGTTTCCAGTATATATTATGCATCCTCTTCTGTTTGTAGCCTTTCCATAGATTTCATTCTTTCCCATGGCCTCAGTTATCACCTGTGTGTGTTAATGGTTCCCAAGTCTGTATATTTGAATCATATGAGATGTTTCTTAGCTTTTCGAACATACCTTTCATCCCCTTCCCCTTGCTCTCACATGCCCTGAACATACTTCATGCTGTCCTCTTTCCCACCTTTAACTGGCTTTTTGCTATTCATCACTGTTTAGAAAACCAGATTCTTCAAGTCAAGATTTCAACTCTTCTCAAAGTTTTTCTTTGTCCTCTTCTGATTTTGACTATATTACAGTTACTCTTTGCTTTATCTAGTCTTTCCATTGTACCAGTGCACATGTATCTCTTGAATTAATTGAATGCAATTAATTTATTCCTGCATTCAAATATCATTTATGGAACTTTCAACTTGTGCAGCCCTTTTAGTAGGGATACAGTGAGCAAAATAAAGTCTACACTCTCTTGGAACTTACTATTTAGTGTGATGTAGAGAGAATTTTCAAATACATATATAGTGTGTCATGTTCTAACTTAGAGAACTGAGAATACATGATCCTTCAACATTAGAGAAATATGAAGAGCACATTTTAAGAGAACTTCGGGCTAGAAGTTCATTGAAGGAACAGTTATAGGAGGTTGGAACATAAATGATAAGGCTTGTTTTATGCTAGTCATAAAATAATTAATAAAATTTATTAATCAGCTGTGTCTATATGAAGTCTTAGAATTAAAGAATGTTATTCACAGAAATATGAGGACACTGAAGGGTTGCTAAATATCTTAAAAAATAATAAAATATGAATTTTAGCACTAGAAAATTAATTAATTAATTAATTAATTATTTCTTTTTGTGGTACTGGAGATTGAATTCAGGGCTGTGTGCATGCCAGGCAAGCACTATCACTGAGCTACATTCCCAGCCCTATTGGGTATACAACTAAAAGATAATGAGTTGGAGCCTAAAAGTGAAAAGCAGTTTGAGATGCTAACTTACCATTCTTTATACAAGAGTTGTAGTTGAAATATATGTGAAATTTAAAAAATTTTTATGCATAATTTTTTCATTCATTGACACCTAATTATGTTTTTTCTAGTCCATTTTAAAATATGACAACTATTATGTGGAGATTCATAAAGTTTTTTGGACATTTTTATATTTCTCAGAGTAACAAGACTAAAGATGAAAAAAACCAAGTAACATTTTAGAAAGCTTATTTTCACAGTGATAGTTTAATACTCAATCTTTTAAAATGTCTTTTAGTCCCATTTTCAGAAGCACTTATTTTTACCATTTCCCTTTATAATTCCTTTCACATGTCTAAATAATACACTTATTAGACTAAATTTTTGTTAATTTTAGGCATTTTTTTGATTGTTCTGATGGTAAATGAATATATAGTTTTTTTTTTCCCTTTGTGTTCATGCTCCTTAACCTAGTTGTACCCCAATTTTAGGTGGATAGGTTTAATACTCAGGAATTACATTCTTAGGATTGAAAATATTCATTGATAAGGCTAGTGATATCATCATGCCTTTCACTCATAATTCTGTTTTTGTTGTTGTTTTAATCTTAGTAATTGTATGCTAGGTGTTCTATATACTTTTACAGTTAATCTTTCCTGATGCTCTAAAATTTCTGCCGCAGTCCTATCAGTAATATTTTCTGAGTGCTAAAATCTGTGAAGTTTTTTTTTTGTGTTTCTCCTAGAGTCATCTCTGCTCCTGCTCTAGATTAGTTTCTGGTCTTGCGCAGCTGTGGCTGTGGACTTTGTTTTCCTCTGCTTCTGTTGGAGTTTGGTTCCTGGATTCCTGTCTTCCTTTCTCTCAATATACCCCCTCCATTAATAACGAGTCCTCCAGGAGCTCACTAATTCAGTATAACAGGAGGTAAAGGTTTGAGAACTTGGTACTTAGAAAATACTTGATTTCACCTGCCCGCAATCCAGTGTGTCTGGAGTTTGGAGTCTGGATTGAAAAGGGTTTTCCGGGGGGTTCTCTAGGCCTTGCTTCAGTGTCCTCCGTCTCTAGGTTGCTGGTAAAAAGTCCAGTGCCACACTCAATCGTCCTTTTTTATAGCCTGTTTCCTCTGCTATGAAAGTGTTATTATATTTATGGTTTTAAAAATCTGCTAATGGCTGGGGATTTAGCTCAGCAGCATAAGTGCCTGCCTGGCAAGCGCAAGGTCGTGGGTACAATCCCTGGCACAAAAATAAATAAATAAATAAATAAATAAATAAATAAAAATTAAAATAAAATAAAATTCCACTAATAGTGTTTTATAGTCTTTTCTGATTCTGTTTAGGCATTTAGGTGATAAGGATTATGTCTGTCTTTTGTTTATGAAATTTCCTTGTGTCTTTTCTTTCATAATTTCCTTCTCTCCTGAATCCCCTGACTTTCCATTCTTTCTTTGTGAAAGTTCGATGTCTTCTAGTTAATTTGCTTGTCTCTGCTTTCATGTTTTCTATCTGGTTAGTATTATTGTGTTTGCTAGGATATTGTCTTAACTTTTAATTTCTAGTCCTACATATTTTGAATTTTGGTGATCATGTTTTTAATTCTCAGTGGCTCAGTCTTGGTCTTCACATAAAAAGTTACACTGTTCTTGTTTCATGGATGCAATCTGTTTGTTCTCTTAGTATATTAATTATATACTAATATGTTATATCCTAAGATACTTAGTTATGCACTAATATACTTAACTTTCATAAGAATGTTTTTATTTGTTGATGTTAGTTTTTTTTCCTTCTCCCTCCATTGATTGTTTTGTTTGTTTTTTTGGGGGGGTTATATCTTGTTTTCGTGTTTTTGCTTTTTGAGACAAAGTCTTCTACATAGCTCATACCAGTCATGAAGTATGTATCCTAGGCTGGGCTCGAATTTGAGGGGAATCCTCATGCCTCAGCTTCCTAAGTGCTGGGATTATAGGCATGTACCACCATGTCTGATTAACAGGTTATGGAGTTCTTGTTGGATATTGTTGTATTACTTAAGTGAACATGGTAGTACATGTCTCTAGTTACGGGTTTATATCTAGGAGTAGAATTTCTGGAACATGGAATATATAGTACATATACTCAGCAGTATTACATACTACCAAATCATTTAGAAGTGGTTATTCAAAGTTATACTTCAGCTACCAGTGTACAGCTACTTCAGATTCTTGTCAGTACTAATTATGGTCAGTTTTAAAATTTGAATATTTCAAATTCATTTCGGAATACTATTTTATGGCTTCACCTTGCTTTTCCTTTGCAATTAATACAGTACTAATAACTATCTGTTTATGGCCATATAAATGACCTTTTTATTAAGTACCTGTGTCTTTTATGTGTTGTTATTTTAAGTTGTTATTTTTCTCATTGATTGTGAGAATTCTTTATATTTTGGGATTAATTCATAACATCTGCATCCAGTTTGTGTATTATCTTTTTATTCTCTTAATGCTGTCTTTTGATAAATGTAAACTACTAATTTAAAGCAAGTTGAGAGGTATAACAGAGACTGGTGAAACGTTTGAGGTCCTGGTGATAATTCTATATTTTAACCTAGGTGGTAGTTACACAAGTGTGTTTGAGAAACTTAAATGAGCTATATACTTAGGTTTTTTTATACTCTTCTGCAGGTAGTGTATGTCAGTGAAGATTTGTAAAAAAGAAAGAATGTAATTCTTTTTGAATTTCTGTGGCCTGTTTTAAGAAATGTTTTCTTACTCTTGAGTAATTAATATATTCCTTTATATAATCTTCTGTAAGTTTCTTTTGTACATAGCCTTGTAATTCATCTGGAACTGACTTTTGTGCTTGATGTGAGGTGGATCCCCTTTTCCCCACTGCCTTATAGATATCTAACAGACATAGCATCTTGTATTGAAAAGGACTATTCTTTTTTCATTACTCTGCATTGTCACTTTTGTCAGAGATGAAATGTGTATATACCTGAAAGTAGATTTTTGGGCTTCATATTTTATTTTTTGATCTATTTGTGCATGTATTTGGGGGCTTTCTAATCTCTTTTGTTGGTGTGTCTATTCTTTCCTAATACTGCAGTGTCTATTACTGTAGCTTTATATAAAGTCTTGATATATAGTAGTGTAAGTTATGGAGCTTTGCTAGTCTGGTTCAGAATTATCTGATTAATTTTGTCTTTTTATAATTTCTGCATAAATTTTAGATTTAGTTTATTCATTTTTCTACAAAATCTCCTAGGATTTAAATTTATAAATCAATTGGAGAGTGTTACTATTTTCATAACATTAAATATTAACACAATCTACAAATTTTGTAAAGTTTTATAATTTTCAACCTAGTCAAATTATATATCCTTAATTGATTACTTGATTTTTTATGCCTCTGTAAATGGTAACATATACAAAAATTTTAAATTTATAATTATCTGTTGTTGTTATTAATGAGTTGATTTTGTGTATTGATTCTGTGTTGAGTTAATCACCCTAAATTTATAAGTTAAATCATCTGTGATCCTGTTGAACATAGTGCATGAACAGTTATGTCATCTACCAACAAAAGTTTTATTCGTTCCTTATCAATTCACAAACTTTTGGTATTATTTCTTTTTCCTGTTTCACTAGTAAAGATTTCTAGTATAATATTGAATAGAATTGATTATAACAGATACTTTAGCCTCATTCATAATATCAGAAAACATTTAAAAAGGCTTTTTATTACATTAAATGTGAGTTTGCTACAGGTTTTTTTGTAAGTTTACTTTGACAGTTTAAGGAAATTAAGTTCTATTTCAAGTATACTAGTATTTTTCATGCATATCTATTAAATTTTATCAAAATATTTTCTCTGTCTAGTTAGATGATCAAACAATTTTTATGCTATTATATAATGAATTGCAATAATTGGTTTATGTGATAAATTTAATTGCTTGAGTTTTTTGAAGGTAAAGTTGGCTTTGAATTCCTAGTTCAAGCCCAACAGGCCCAGGATTTATTATTATTTTTATATCTTTTTGGGCTTGCTATCATTTGGTTCAGAAGTTTTTGCATTTATATTCATCAGAGAAACTGAGTTGCATTTTTATTTTATCATTTAGTATTAAGGTTTTGCTGGCTTTGTGAAATGAGCTGGGTGATGATTTTTCATTCTTATTATCTATAAGAGCTTATGTAAAATTTGTGTTTTTCTTTAAATGTTGGAAATAATTAATTGTGCAGTCATATTATCCTGCTTTTTATGAGAAAGTTAAATTACAGATTCAATGTAGTTAATAAGTATACCGATAGATATTAATATTTTATATTTCTTTCTGTAACAGTCTTTTAATGTGTCCTTGAAATTTGTACATTTCATAATTTTCAGATTTAGTGGTACAAAGTTGCTTATATATTTTATAGTTTCTCTTTTTTCCACATGTACTGAGAATTGAGTCCAGGGCCTTGTACATGATAGGCAAATAATCCTGCCACTGAACTGTGTCCTCACCTTGTGGTAATATTTTTAGTATTTGTGGCATTGTTCGCCTTTTTTTCTGACTTTGAAAGGTGGAGTAAGTTATTAAGGAGATCTTTAACAAGTTTTGAATATAGTCTATATGTGTACTTCCCCCACAAAAACTCAAATTCTAATTCTATGAATTTATTAGAAATTATTTTATAGAACATTATAATAGGTTATATTTTATCTTGACATCTGTTGCCTGGAAGTAATCTTGGAAACTTTGCTTTTTATGTCTGTATTTACTTGCCATTTCCTTACTATTTTTATTTTCAGCTTTCTGAGTTTCAGTTTTAGATGTTTCTTATATGCATAAAACTTATAATTAAGGTTTTTTTTATCTGATCTAAGGATTTTTTTATTTTATTGGTAAGTTTACCATTATTTTTATTGTTGCTATTATAGATATATTCAGTCTTAATTCTACCAGTCTTTTAAAAACTATTTTATTGTTATTCCTACTTTTGTTCTGTGGTCTGTTGTCTGTTTAAATCATACTCCTGATAATTTTTGAGAACTATAACCTTGTTTCAAAAATTCCAGCCTTTACTTAATGGCATATTTTAAATAGTACATAAGTATTTCTATTTCTTTTTATTGGCATTGTAAATAATTAGTATTCATTAATGTCTCACTATAAAAAGTTACGCATGAATTCACACTACTGAAATTAGTTTTTTTTCTTGTTCTTGTTAGCTGTATTTGCAGTATGTGTTTACATCGCCTGTGGAGGGTACACATTCATATCAAGTCTCACTTTTTTTCACCCTTTCCCCACTCCTCCCTCTGTTGTTCTTCTCCCCATTTGAGAAGGATCTGTCTCCCTACTTTCTATTACCTGTCTTTTGTTTTTCCCTTTAATTATATTTTGGGGTTCTCATATAAGAGAAATGATATTTAGGCTTGTTTGTCTGATTTATTTATCTTAGCATTATGATCTCAGGGTCCATCTCTTTCTTACAAATGAATGAAGTTTATTCTTTATGGCTGAGTAGTGCTACATTGTATGTAAATACTACACTTTCTTTATTCATCTGTTAATGGACGAATATGAGAATAGCTTCCAAGATTTAGCTGTTGTGAATTATGCTGCTGTGTTAACTTTAAGGCCACTTTTCTTAAGGGCATCTCTTGTGATAAACAACAAAAAATCTTCATATATTAAAGATCAGAGTTAAATGGATTTTGAAATAATTAAATTGATAACATATTACATATGATCAAATGTTTAAATGTTTTAAATTATTACTGTAAAAGATGCATTGCTATTAATTTCCATCAAACTACTGCCCCTTACTTTGGACACACTTATTCCATCATTCTTGCCCCTTCCTGAAGCAGTACCAGAAGTTCTGTTTTGTCCTTTTATTTGCACTGTTGTGCCTGTCTTGATTTCCATAATGAGTTCGAAACATTTACCTGTCATAGTCATTTTGTCTTTTGGAAAAGCCGGAAGTTGCTTGGTGCTAGATATGGTGCATATGGAGAACATACCACAGTGTTTTTTACAAGGCTTTGTCTTTATTGTGCTTAGCTGCATTCACCACATTTTTGATCATTCTTTGTGAAAATACTTTGGTAAGTACCAAAGAGGACTTACAGAACTGCTTGAGAAAGTGGCAATAATGATGGGATTAGTATATCCAAAGTAGCCAGGAGTATCTTGAGGGGGATTTGTAGTAATGTGTCTTTTATTCTAATACATTTTAAAAAATTTAAATATTCATATATTTTGATTGCCCTGTGAGTATTGTTGGTTATATTATAAATATTAAACAACCAGAGAAGTGAGACCTGCATACTGTCCTCACAGAACTTTCTATCTGATAAGGAAGGCTCGTACTAAACACATGATTCCAAGAATTCTGACAAGTGATAAATACATGACAAGAATGAACATACTTATGTCCCTCTATGAACTTATATACTAGTGAAAACTATTATAACTATAACCTTTCTATGGGAATAGCCCATGGAACATTTAGGCACTGTGAATAATTCCATGATCATCTAAAGATAATTGTACTTTTCAGGGATTTGCAAAGAGTAAGTTAGAAAGCTTTCATGGCAAAATTGAGACAACCACAGCAAAGGTTTACTGCTCCTTCATCTTCAATAACCCTAACTTTTGTTTTCTGCTCCATTCCTCTATCCTCTTTAGCCCAAATCATTATTTTTTACTTCAACAAGAGATTGTAATGTCGTTTGCACAGCCACATGAATCAATCTTTGCTTTGGTTTGCATCATAATTTTCTCATGATTATCTATCCCTTTCTTTCTAGAGCCCCATGACAAAGTAAAGGTTTTTTTTATAGTTGACTTTTGATGTTTGTAGGCCATGGTCATCTGTTCTCACCATAACTAGACAACTCAAATGTTATATTGGATTTATTTGAAATAGAGGAGTTTCTAATCTAGATAGTGAATTCCTTCTGGTGAGAAACATCATTCATCTGGATAGCCTTAACTTATTGTCTGGCAGATTAACTTTTTAAGTCAGTGAAAATAAACTATTTTTTGTGGATCTTGCTCGAGTCTATAAGTATGTGACAGGATACTGTTATAAATTAATTAAATAATTAAAGCTGGGGATTGAATGCAGGGCCTTGCTAGGCAAGCTCTCTACTACTGAGCTATATTCCCAGCCCTCATCCTTTATTCTTTTATTAGATTTAGTAAGTATATTATAAAAGTAAATAAGATATTCTTTCAATTTATGTAATCCTAGCAAAAAAAGTTCTGAGCAACTTGATAAAAAGTTGCATTTCCAAAGAAGTTTCTTATATTTTATTAGTGCTTTGATAATCTGAGATAGCTATGACAGTTACTAGTATTTCTAGTGTATAGTGAAAATACATCCAAAGAGATCTGATAATTTGCCTAAGACAACAAATCTATTAAAATGGTTGAGCCAGGAATAAAGCATTTAGCTGCTAAGTGTGTGCTCTATCATCCTGTATGTATTTTCTCTGTTGAGCCACAAATGCATCCTACAAATATTTGAATACCAAATATAACTTAATATCTATGCTAAAAGAAATATTTATGCTATATTGCTAGTTGCTGGATTAATAGTATTTTTAGAGTAACTTCATTTTTTCTATTTTACAGAAATTAATACATTTTTTGTTACACACTTTAAAAGATAAATGATATCTTCTGAATGTAAATATTTTTGGTTCAAAAAATGCCTATAGTCAGCTTTCTTTGCTAGTTATTATTAGGTGTTCTAATTTATTGCTTAACAGTGGTAGAGAATGCTAAAGTATCCAAAGAACCATCATAAAAGGCAGACTTTCCTAAGCCTCCTTACAGCAGGTGAATATGACAGTGAAGTAAGGCAGAGGAGGCTTGGGTCAGTATGGATATGGTGGTGAGACCATTACTGTAACCCTGAGCAAGGTCAGAGCCTGAATTAGAAGGAAAGGAATGAGTGGAGAGTGAGGAAGTGAGACAAGTTTCTCCACTTGTAAGAGGAAGGTGGACATGGTTTGAGAGAGAAGTAGCATGAATAAGGACGTGCTTTAGGTTGTTGTATTCAAGTGTGCTTGTCCTTTCAAGGGGAGAAGCCCAAGGAGAGGAAGCAGGAAGATGCAAAATGTGAGAAAAGTTGAGCAAAATGGTAAGGCAAGCTCAGGAGCAGGCAGAGAGATTAAGAGTATGGACATGGGGACAACCTCAAGGCAGTGGGTTACCTATTTCACTGAAGGAAGGTGACACCTGAGGTGGAGGGAGGACACTTATGGGACCTCTGGCTGCTACTTCTAATCCTCCGTGGAGTCACCTATTATAGGCTCAGTGAGTAAACAGATAATATTCAGCTTATGATATTTAAGATAAGCAAAAAGAAATTGTTTTATTTTGTAGTGCTGGGGGTGGGACCCACAGCCTTGTATATGCTAGATAAGTACTCTACAACTGAGCCATACTCCCAGATGGGGAAGTGGACACATGAAAGGTTTAGATGAATTTTATTTAGTTTTATTACTGAGCTTCAACATGTTTCTATATGGTCAATTAGTTTTGTTCTAATGGAGACTATATTTTCAAATGAGAAATTCATTTTTAAGATAATTTATGAAGGCTAAATTGTTTTCCATGTGGCTTAATTTGGAAAGTTTTTTTTTTTTTTTCCTGCTCTTAAGGTTAGAAGTAGCCAGGCTTGCTGATAGCTATATACTAAGAATTGGTGGAATTTCACATGTTAAAGACCAGTCTGCCTGTTGTACTTTATGGCTATACAGACACATGAACACCAAGAGTCATTCTAATTGGAGTTATGCCTTTCTCACTAGAGACAGATCACCACATGGTATGTTTTCTGATTCTGTGTTAAATACAGAGAGTTCCTCCTAAAATCTGTACAAATGAACACTTTCTAGACACTCCCTGCCTAACTCCCCCTGCCAGGCTGCCTCCTCTACAAACACACTTTCTAACATAATGGGTATGATATAAAAATCCAAATTTCTGATATTTGGAACTCTGCATCTTCCCACAGGAACAATATTATAATAGTTCTAGCAGGTCAGCCCATAAAAGACAATTTAATCTAAAGAGTGTCTGAGTTAACAGTTCTTACTGTTTATAATTATGTGTCTATAAGAAAATACGTTGCATCCCACCACCCACTCCCTAACTCCCTAGTTGTTTGGCATTGAAAAAAGAGGCACCAATCATGGGCTATTCTCCGAAAGCTCAGAAATGAGGAGCCGGGATAGGGTCTCTCCAAAGCAGAATGGCGCTCTGTAATGTTGATGTATGCCCTGGGGGGCTGTCCTTGCTGTTTCTTGTATGAGATCTGGGCCCCTGCTATTATAAATGTCTCATCTTTCCAGGTCTTTCTGTTTCTCTAGACCAGCAGTTCTTAACCAGAACCAATGTTGTCACACTTCCTGACATCCATGGATATTTATTTGGCAATGTCCGGAGATGCTTTTGGTTGTTGCCACTGGGAGGTGCTATTGGTATTTAATGAGTGTAGATCAAAGATACTGCTAAATTTTGACTCTAGATACCAGTATTGCCAGGAATGAGAAGGCATTGGAAGTGGTTAGGGATTTTTTTTTTTTCTTCTTGATTTGTGGCAGCACAGAAATGCATTCTGTAGTCACTGATTAGCTCCCATATTCTATTCTTAAAACAAGCTTAGAGCACTTTTGAGGTTTTTCTGAGCTTTAACAGATAGACTAAAAATAACAAGAAAATTATAGTTCAGAATCTTAATTAAAAGCTGTCCATTTCACCCACTGGACTTGAGCTAGAGCAAGCTTCTGATTGTAGGCTTCAATCCATTCTGCCAGAGATGGTTTTTCTGTTCCCAGGGTTTCCCTCCTTCCTGCCTTATTGTTCAGCTATGCAGAACCTTGAAGCTCTTTACTGTTCTTCCCAGTGAGGAATGACAGGGAGAAAAACTCCTTGGGTTACTTTATTTTGTTTATTTATTTATTTGACACTAAGAATCAAATTCAGGACCTTGTGCTTGCAGAGCAGACTCTGCGCCTCTTTGGGTTATTTTAATGAGCAATTAGGAGAGGGTTCCTTTTGTTCCAACCAGAACTATTTTCTATTGCCCTACTTGTTTGGAAATCCACTTGATATTATATTATAGCATTTTCCTAAGATTTGCTTCTCAGCCTAGGGGCCTCCTTTCTCTTATTTTTTCTTTTATCTTTGCCCTATATCATCAGCACCCTTGCAGGCACTTATGTGAACTGTGCAGTTGCAGTAGGCCTGGTTCTTTGAAAAACCTCTCAATTAGAAAGTTTCCATGCTTGGTTTATTTAAACTCTGCTCTTGTCTTTTGAACTTCTTAATACAATTTGAACAAGGAATCTCACAGTTTTTGTTTTTGTTTTTTTCCAGCTGGCCTTGCCAATAGGCTACTACTGAAAATATCTTAAAACTCTTCCTCTTCCCCTTCTTTTAAGCACACTGACTCTCAAGGTTGTTTAGGAGTTATTTTGTTATCTTTTCCAAAGTATAGTAGCAAGAAATCTCCAGCTGAGAAAGAAGAGCAGATTCAGATGCACATATTCCAACTCTTCAGTTGCTAGTTTCTTTCAGAGCTTTTTGCTTTGTTTATATTTACTAATTTTACTAAAATGACTACTTATTTATTTGTGCTATTGTATGATCCATAGTGTGCTACAGCATGTAGGTTAAAAAAAATAGAAACAGATTTTTCGATCTTGGGTATATTCAAGTGTTTATAAGTCCTCCTCATTTGAGTTCCATAATGCTTTGACATTATTTTGTTTTCCAATTCTATAGATTTATAAAGCTAGTGATAAAGTAATTTGAATGTTGGTTTCTCCCAGTTGTGACCATGGCATGACACAAAAGCATGGAAGATTAACTCAGAGTCACTGTCCAATCCATGCTCTAGGAGGCCCTGGAGGGACTGGCATTAACCAAGATCTCTCAGAGTGGGAGAGACTCAGACAGCAGCCCCAACTGAAGCCTATTAACAGAACCGGGAATTAAGAATCAAAGAAAAAGACAGGGCAGGGGCTTGTAAGTGACGAGAAGAACAGAGGACCATGAGGATGGCCTGTTAAATGTCTGACTCTGAAACTGCGTTAAATGGTAGAGGAGTAAGGTGAAGGACAAAGACCAGAGCGTTCCCTGCTTAAGGCAATGCATTTTGATCCCACTATGACTGTGGCCCATTAGGCTCTCTTTAAATCTTTGATGGTACACTCTGGGAGGGTTTAGACTTGTGGCTATAAAAGTTCCTTATCTCTCAGTATATCCATCTCATACATACCTCTGGCTAACACCCTTACATAGGTAGGTTTGAATTTAAGGCCCAATCCCATATACTCTGTCATAAGTTAGAAATTCCTATCCATAGAGTTGACTGTCAAGTTGAGGTCATGATTAAACATGAAAAGTTGACATCTTTATGGCTGGTGATTTCTTAAAAACACTAAACAGATACATCAGTGCTTTTCAAATGGAATGTAATGGTAGATGAAAGTAGTGCTGGTATATTTGATACAGATGCTTTGCAATGTAGTCATGACAACTAATGTTATTGTAATTAATCTACAACAGTACTCAAAAGCCTTCGGAAACATCGGCTTAGTAAATCAGTCATTCCATCCTCTCATTTTATGAAGCACTTTTTTGAACATATTGTTGTGGTCACTTACCTGCAAGTTTTTCCTTAGAGGAGAGATCTCAATCTTTAATTTTCATCCACTGAATGAAATTTTGGCATGCAGTGTGGTTACCATTTTATTAAGGGCTAAGAAACATAACTTGTGGAAAATATATATAACACTGTTTTGGGGGATTTTATAATATGAATTACCTCAAATTACAGTTTGGTATCTCCTCAAAACTCTGTTTTAGCTAAATATATTAGCAGCCTGGCCTCTTAACCCTTGCATCAGGAGAAGGCAGGCATCAGGTACACGTTGCCTAGGATTGCTAAATTACACAGTATTTATTACTTAGTGACAAAGTTAAGGTTTGAATATTTACCCTGAAGTGGGGTAAGAATAACTTGATAGTTTTGTAGCATGTATTGATCTGTCATTAACCTTTGATATGAATAGCAAGATCTGAGGCCTGTACTCAAAGATACAGAACCAAACATGGAAACACTTCTGCAGTTTTTGCTGCTAGCAGCAGGACTATTTAATCATGTGGCTGCTTCACCAACTGGATGTGTTGTAACCTTTGTTAAGTTAGTTGACCTCTCCAGGCTTCAGTTTCTTTACCTGTAATAGGAGTAATAGTATCTTTTCCAAACTGCTGTAGGAAAAAGTAACTGTACCTAAAATCCTTAGTACAGTAATAAGCCTATGGGGCAAAAAAAGGCAGCAGCTAAGTAATAGTTCCTGCTTCCTGTCTTCCTCTCATGTCTTCAGGGTAGTTTGGGCGTAGTCTGGCAAAACAGAACTTGGAATAAGTCCTTTCTCTGCACCTGAACAATTAAGTAGACTTTTAAATAAACTTCAATACGTGTCCTTCAGCAGCGAAATAATAGGAAGGCATCCTGTTACCATCCTCCAGTTTTCTTCAAGGAAGAGATCAAATACATATTTAATATATAATACATATTTTTTAATCATCAGGCATAATTAGAATTAAAAGTTGAAGGCTAGTGATTACTGTTTAATGGTTCTTTGTATCTACTACCCATCCCTTACTCTAAAACAAATAAGATACTTATACCTGCATCAAAGTAACCTAAAGTGCTTATAAAGAAATAAAATTAAGCTAGCTACTTAACGCTTGACCTAGGGAACAGAATTTCTGAGAACAAAGCTTCAGAATCTACATTTAAAGTAACCCACTTCGTTTATTTTTCTGTATGAAATCATTTAGAAACACTGGCCTTTGCTTAAGTTACTTTCTTGGCTAGAGATAGTATTTGGTCTTCTGTATGCTTATAGCATATTCTTACATATCTTTCAAGAGTTGTTTTTTTCTCCCATCCAAGTACTAACCAGACCTGACCCTGCCTATCTTCCAAGATCAGACGAGATTGGGCATGTTCAGGGTGGTATGGCTGTAGACAAGAGTTGTTTCTTTCTATAAACCTTGCTAGAATCTCCCAAATTAAAGTTACTTTTGCATCTTCATTATTGCAAGCTGCCTTGTAGAGTTCTGTTTGCTTTTTTGCCAAACAAAGCTCCTCGCAGGCAGTAGTTGTCTGTTATACTAACAGCCCATCTCCAGTTCCCAGCAAAACACTTTGTGTGTAATAGGCTCTCAAAGAATATTTATTGAATTTGGATTGATTCTCTAATTACTTTTTCACTGCAAACCATTTTCTTCTGACCTTCCAAAAGAGGATAACTATGGTTGGAATAAATGTTATTAAAGATTATTATTATTATTATTAGAGAGGCAAAAGATAATAATAATAAATATTATCAGCCTCAGTTTAGAACATCACAATAAGGATATGTGTTTGCAAACGGTTGTGAGGAGGTTGGTGTGAGAGTGAGTGTGTGTGTGTGTGTGTGTGTGAGGGAGAGGAGAAAGGGAGGGAGGGAAGAAGAAAGAAAGAGAGAGAGAGAGAGAGAGAGAGAGAGAGAGAGATATCCAAGTTTTTTTCCTCATTTTCTTGAATATTCTTCATAAGGCAAGTGAACAAATCCCTAAAACCTAAGTTAAATCCACAGCAATTAAAAGGTAAAAATGCTGCAGTTATATGCTGGGTTAGTTTTTCTTTCAATGAACATATTTGTTTGCTCATCTGACCAAAGAAGCAGCTTTTGTGATGCATCACCATGTTTGTTCTCTGGAAGACTAAGGTAGAAAAAGTACATGCAGCTGTGTTTCCTCTGATGCCCTGCAGGTCATCACTAAGAGAACTGTAATGAGAAAAGGTACAGTGATGAGCTGTAGAAGAAGAGATTAGTAAGGTATGTTCTCCTAAGATGAGTTACCCTAATAGGGATGCTATAGGGTGGCACTCTGGTGGTTTTAGATAACATTCAGTCCCATCATATGTTTCTTCCTCAGTCAGCTGGTTTACTAGATAGTGCATGGCTAAACCATTGGCAGGAGAAGGTGATGTGGAAGCTATCCAAGTTTTTAATATACTGAAAGGTGACAAAGAGCAGATATTAGAAACACTTAGTCTAGTTAGTAGGAATTAGAAAAGGCATGTAATAACTGAGGACAATAACATTTTGAGAGTTTCTCCAGATATGATAGGAAGCCCTTCTAGATCTTGTTGAGGTCTGAAGGAGTCCACATTCATAATCTCAGAGAAAAGGTATTGGTATTCCAATAAATAATTCCAGTCTGCCACTTCCAGTGCAACCCCTGGTGAGAATAAAGAAACTAAGACCTATTTGTGGTTGTGGGGAGCCAAGGGGGTCCTAAGTCTAGTCAGAACAGTGGTTAACTGGAATAAAGACTTTGATGCAGGGCTGAACTCAGGTTTTATTAATTTGTGAAGAGCGGAGTGACTTGGAGATGAGTGACTGTGAGAATGGCAACAAGTATGTGAATGCTGTGAACTGGGTGGGTTAGGTAGGAGGCTAGATAACACCTCTGCAATGTGCAGAGAAGGAGATAATGCAGAAAGAATAATCATCATAACACAATTTGAGGGACTATCTTACGTTTTGGGGTCGGTGCTTCAGCTTTGATGTGCGGTCTTCTTGCTCTGAGCCATCATAGATTCTTTTTTGAGTCTCAGGACAGCATTAGCTCAAGCATACTAGTTGGGAGCTGTAGTAGGGCATCACTGACCTGTCACATTGCTTTAAAGACTACACATTGGCTCCTTGGCTAGATCTGTTCACATTGCTTAAAGCCAATGGAGAGGATGAAGAAATATGCTAACTAGCTTTGTACATATCAGTACACAGAAATAGGGCCAGGTTTAGCCAAAATGGAGCCAAATGCTCTTCTTTTAAGGAGAGTGATCCTGGTGCTACTCCGCATTAGATGATTGGTCTTTTTAAGTATTATATTTATTGATTACTTACTGGCACAGCAGGCAGCAAGATTAAGCCAAAAAAGTTATTGGATTAGGCAGGTAAAATCAGATTTTCAGTAGGTAGTTTAGGATTGAGGGTATTTAACTTGAGAGAGATGAGAAAGCTATTATAAAGGGGACTCCTTTCAAATTTGGAAAGACTAATCTTTTGAATATTATTGTCACTGGACTTGAGATGGTTGGGAAGAACCCCAGGTAAACACAGTCATGTAGTAAAATTAATGGAATTAATAAATTAGTAGTTAGGAAACCTTAAATTTAGGTGGTAGAAGACCCCTTCCTCCCCTGCTGCCTCCAAATCAGTGGGGGACAGAAAGTGGCTGAAAGTGAAAAAAATCATAGAATTTGGCAGGAGGAAAGAACTGTCTTTCAGAGTAAATTTAGTGAAAATTGGAAAAGAGGATGAGTTGATCGAATGAATGATCGTTGGGGGAAGGGAGATGGTGAACTGACCATTTCTTTCTTTCTTTCTTTTTTTTTTTGATATCGTGGATTGAACTCATGACCTTACGCTTGCCAGGCAGGTGCTTATGCCACTGAGTTAAATCTCCGGCCCTGGACTGACCATTTCTTGAGGAAATGCTGGGTCATGAGGGATGGTTATTGTATCAACTGGATAAAGTGTGTGCTTACTAAAAATGAGACTAGTAAATTTTCAGCACTCCCAACAAGTGATGATCTTTGTGATGATCTTTGTTGCCAGAGCCTTCTTCCACCCACCTCTGGCAGCCATCCCCATAGCGCTGTCTTTTCAGAATATTGTATCAGTTCAATCACATAGCATGGAAAAAAGATTGTCTTGCTTTCAGTATGATGGCCACTCTGTATACATTTAAAGTGTTTTTAAAAATGCAAACACATCCCCCTACTCAAAACAATAAAACAAAGAAGAATCTGAGATGAGTCAGAAACATGCTGAGCTATAAACAAATTTATCTAATGGAGGACCTATAGTTCTTGGTGAAATTAGGTGAGTTTATTAACTTTGAGCACCTGATAAGAAGGATGGGGGAGATTACTTTGACCTTTTAATTTTTTCATCTCTCAAACTAACCTCTTTCCCTTCTGTAACTCCCTCCAACTTCCAATCTCTGCCTGACTTTTCTGGAGACACATACACATCCTTTTTTGGCATGAGCATTACATCTTTTCTGCTTGTGAACTCTGGTGACTTTTAGTATTGAAGGAACATGTGCAGAATCCATCTGTGCTTATCAGATTCTGACTTCAGCAATAGTCGAGGGCTGTTGGATGACATATGGGGGATACTTGATACAATCATGAGTCATACACCCATGTTTTGGTCCAAGATTTATTTTGCAAAATTTTCCTTTTTGCATAACTTTTTTTTTAATACCATAAATTTAACAGTTAAGAATTAAAAATGATAGGCTCACAACTATCGTAGTTGAAACTGGAATTTTACCTATTAAATATTAGCAGTCATATCTATCCACAATTTCTATCTATATATTTTTTGTTTGTTTTTTGTTTTTTTTTTTCTGATCTTGAGCTTACTATGAAGCTGGCTTTGAACTTGTGGTGATTTTCCTGCCTCAGCCTCTCAAATGCTGGGGTTATAGGTATGCACCATTAAACCAGCTATTTTATTTATTTTTTTTGGCAATATTAGTTAACTTTCAAATCATACATTCAGTCATCCCTTGGTGTCCTCAGGGAACTGGTTCCAATATCCTCTGCTGGTAACAAAATCCACAGACGCACAGATGTTCAAATTTCTAATATAAAATGGTTTAATATTATTAAATAATCTATGCACATCCTCTCCTCTACTTTAAATCACATATAGGTTATTTATAATACTTAGGACAATGTAAGTGCTATTCAAGTTTTTTTTATACTGTATTGTTTAGGAACTAATGACAAAGAATAAAGCTTTTCTACTGTAGTTAGTTGAATCAGTTATATGTGAATGAGTTATATGTGGAACCCACAGATACAAAGGGATCACTGTATATATGCATTTATGTATGTATGCATATATGCATATTACATATTCATGGGTTTTGCATTCATTGATCAGAAATTTAATCATTTTGTTTTCTATGGCTGTGATATTCAAAACAAAGATACTTTTCTACCTAAGTTAAATGGAAAGCAGACAGCATTTCATGGGGTGTTTATCACATTCATTAGTTATTACCCTCATCCAACATCTTTATATACATAATGATTTATGTACTCAAATCATCTTGTTGACCAATTCATATTTGCCACATACTCTACTGATATCTGGGGATAGAATTTGGAGGGAGACCGAGGGAATGTTTTCATCTACCAAGGTCTTTGGAAGAGAGTTAAGCATTCTGTCATATTCTCTTGGTGTTAGTATTAATGTTATTAATATTACTATTCTATCATAAAGTTATATTACCATATCTTCTCATTTGTCTGGAAGACAATTTTCCAATACCTTACATACATCCAGAAGTCAGAACATAAACCCAAAAAGCCCAGAGTAGCCAAAATTTGCTAAAAGTAAATTCAGCAAACTTTTTGCCTACCGTTTGATAAGTGCTTTATATTCGTTGCCTTATTTAATCTGCATGGTAATCCTATAGCCATTGTTCTCACGTTTATAGAAGAAGAAATTGAGCTTCTGAAGAAGTTAAAGAATATGTTTAGGGTCATACATTGTGTGGGTATCAACTTGGGTTTTCAATACAATTTGGGATGTCTGTCACATCCTCATGCTGAGTCAAGTAGCTCCCATTTTCAGTTAGTAACACAAATGTTTCTGCTGTAACAACTGTGTAAGTGGCCCTGGTATTTAAGATTAAAGACAGAATGTCCTGTATAATCCTTTTGTCCTTAAAATCTTTGTCTGCAGTAAACATGAATATGAAGTAGTTTAAAAAAGAAATAAGGCTTGAATACAAGGACACTGTCTTATTGGCTCCTGCACCCACAGGACAGGCACAGCACATAATAGGAGCTCAACACATGTGTGATGAATGGATGAGTGAAATTAGAAGTAAAAGCTAAGAAGGGGAAAGACTAAAGTAATAAAAAAGGATATACAGTAGAAAAGCATGACAATTGGGGGCACTTAGTATTTGAATAAGCACTTGCATCCCTCAGTAGCCCCCTAAGGCATTAGGCTCCTTTTATTTCTTAGATGCCTAGATCAATGATCCAGGACTGCTAGGTGATTATGGTGACTCAAGCCTTGTGCCACAGGGAGCAAATCCCTCATAACCATGATATTCAATTTGAAAAGTAAGGTAGTACTAAGGTGTTTTAAAAAACATGGGCCTTTTTACCTTTAAAGCATGCCGAAGGGCTAAAATCAGTGTCTTTAGAAAACTCGTGTGGAGTAGCTCTTCCTCTACTGATTCTGGATAATGGTTAATAAATATGTTTTTTCTTTTTAGCTGATAAATTTCAACATTAAAATTTCATTACTATTGAATTCTTTAAAAGTCAAATTATATTCTTTAGAAGATATCTTATAAAGAACTATATATAGTATGTAGCATATAACAATTTATAACACTATAACAACTGAGTAGATTGCATAAAATGACAAAACATTTTTGAGTAATGTCACTGGAAAGAGTTATGATGTGTTGAAATAATTTACTTCTGCAGTATCATTTAGCTTGTTGTAAGGAAGAAAAAGAAAACTATAGGAAGCGATTGAAATGATTTAAATTTCATTATTCAACAGCATCGATGCGCTACTTTCTTGTCTCAAGAATGTATCTATTAACAGTGATATTTTGCCTTACAGCTTTTCTGGGAGAAGAGGCTACAAGGACTTAGTGCATCAGATGTAACAGAACAAATTATAAAAACCATGGAACTACCTAAAGGTCTTCAAGGTATTAACTAAGTTTAGTTGAGCAGATATCTATGAAGTGCCTTAGGTGGCTTTACAATGATGCCAGGCAATATGTTAGATGCTGCGGATTCAGAATTGATACCAGGTCTTGGCTTTGGGGGAATTGGCATTCCTTTTGTGTGGTAGTAAACTCAGGGGAAATAAACAAGGAAAACGTGTATGTTGAAGGGATCCTTCCATGTGGTATATTACCTGAGATTTTTATTTTCTGTCTAAAAATTTTGGCTCTAGATTAGGTTTGTCATCCAATTTAACCTGTGTGCTGCTTTCAACACTGAATGCAGGTAATCAACAGGATTTCTTAAGCTTCCTGCTTACTGTGGGCATCTGGCCCCAACATTTTTCCTTTCTCTTTTCTTCTTATGGAGAAAGCAATTAACTGCTTTCCTTCTGCCCCTCCATCCACAAACTGCTGTCTTCAATAGTAGCAGGAACATGCACTTTGGCTTAGCGATAGCAGGTGGTGGGATCTGGGGTGGAGAACTCCTTTACAGGTTGGCCTGTCAAATCATATGCTAAAGCCACGTTGTAGAGAAGCATTTTTTTCAAGTATTAGAAATTTAGCTTCTAAATCTTGATATATTGTAGATGATTCAAAAAGTCTCATAATTCACGGTTAAATTCTTATCCTTTTATATTCTTCATAGTTACTACTTTAACTAAACAAGTTTAGGACTTTAAACATTTCATTTAAATTTTGCTGTGGTGTCTCCTGCAAATAGTCAAGGTGTGCAGTTATTCTGTGAACCTGGGTATTTTATTAGGCCTTTGAAAAAGCTGTTAAAGCTGCAGGTACAGCATATTTGCAGTGAGTTCCTGAAACAAAGAAGATAAGCATTGGGATACCGCTAGAAATAATTTTAAAAGTCACAAAGACAAGCTATTCCAAAGAGAAGCAAAGAAGACAAAACATTGGATATTGCTGGATATATGTTTTAAAAGTCATAAAGAGGAGCTATTAATAGGGATGCCTGAGTGTACTACCTTTATAGAGGACTTATACTATTAAAATAATTGAACATACTTGAGGACATATGGCCAATTTTTCAAGCTTAAGCTTGTGAAAATGTATTTTGAAGTTTTATTAAAATGCTTAGCTTTGGTGATGATTTCTTTATTGTTAATTCTCTGCTATATAATATCTAGTAAGTGGATATCACATTGTCCTTTATACTTTGACTTGGCTCAATTTTAAACATATGATGCCAATTGAACACAATAATACTGGTTGTGGTAAGCCATGTGCTTGCTCAGCACATTCAACATTTTCCTTTAAGCAGTGCTTCTTTCTGACTGCAGGAGTCGGTCCAGGAAGTAACGACGAGACCCTTTTATCTGCTGTTGCCAGTGCTTTGCACACAAGCTCTGCACCAATCACAGGACAAGTCTCTGCTGCTGTGGAAAAGAACCCCGCTGTATGGCTTAACACATCTCAGCCCCTCTGCAAAGCTTTCATTGTCACAGATGAAGACATTAGGTAAGCAGTTTAACATGACTTTAAAAAGCTTGATTTTTGCCTGTGGGTAAATTTTATAATACCCATGAAGTTCAGTGTCACATCTAGTACAAGATGAGCATCCCTAATCTAAAGAGTCCGGAATTGCAAGTGCTTTAAGATCTGAAACCTTCTGAACTCTGACATGATGGTACAAGTGAAGAATCCCATACCATGAAACTGTTTCTTGTACAAAAGTATTAAAAATATCATATAAAATTACCCTCAGGCTATGGTATGAGCTATATGAATGAGTTTCACATTCAAGCATAGGTCCCATCCCCATGATAGCACATTGTGACTGCAAATCTTCCAAAATCTGAAAGAATTCAAAATTCTTCTTGTCCCAAGTGGTTCAGATAAGGTTTCCTCAATCTGTAAGTGATGACTGTACCAGAAAGTTATTTTATCTTTTTTTTTTCACAAAGGTTTTCTGAAACCAATGATAATCAACTCAATAGAATGCACATTTAAAAATAGTAATGGGGTCATGAGCATGTCCAAAGGACGGGTATCAGATCAGTTGTGCACATATCATTCTGCAGTGTGGTTTGCAATTTGAGTTTCTGAATTTCTGCTGTGTGGACCCTCTTCCACTTAGTCATGCTTTTTATGATTGCTTCCTTCATTGGTTTGTGTGTAAACCAACTTCCCTTTTATAGCAGATGATAGCCATGCTGCTTTAAGCTCAGTTTTGTTTTCAGAGTTTAATTTAGTTACATTGATTATGTTTTCTTCATTTTAGCTCAATTTAGAGATTTATTACCTCTGTTTCACTTTGTTTCAAGTAAAGACTTAAGGAGGCTACACACACACACACACACACACACACTCTAAAGCAAGTGAGGAAAGCATGAGCAAGGAGTAAAGCAATAAAGCAGAAGTGAGAAACAACATAAGCTAATCTATTAACATCTTTTTATTCTAAGGCTGAGCCATCAATTAAGTTTTTAGCAGCAAATTTTAAAAGGACATCCAACTCAGGCTGATAATAACCCAAAAGGTATAAGCAAAGCATTACTCAGGCGAAGCAGACCTATTCTGTATAATAAAAGCCCAAAGAAATTTTTACCTAGGATTTATGAACTTCAAGATCATTACTTTATAATGATTATAATGATATTGAGCATATTATATTTTCTTTAAAAATATGACGGTGTGTATATTTCACTGTTCTAAATGTAGATCCAAAATTTATAGCAGAATTATTCCCAGTCAAAACCAGCAGATGGCACTTACGAACCATATAATTTAAAAATATATTTCTATTTGTATTTTTTCTAAATCTATGAAATTTGACATAAAAATATTTCTCAGTGTATGAATCTAGCTAGATTTATACGGGAAGGCCCATTGTTGGCTTTAAAGTGATTCCTTTTGCAAAGATATAAAACAAAATTGTGGTCATATGCTTTGACTATGTGAGATTGATGATCAGCTTTATTTTTGAAGAAATTAAAATAACCAAGTGTAAAATCAAGGCAAAATATTAGCTTGTTCTTTAGATTGCTCTTACCCTTGAGGGAGAAAATGACTTGAGAGACAAGTGTTTTTCTGTCTTGGAATGAGTATGAAATTAGTTGGGATTCTACCAGATCATTATGGATAGTGACTGCAGTTCTCCAAGGGATATCCTGGGGATACTGATGGCTTCAACACCAGAGCACTTGATAGTAAAAGAAAATATCTCAAAGCCAGATCTCTGGGTAGTTTCCTTTTTGGGTAAATTTGTCAGATTGCTCATTTGATTTAATTGTCCTAACAGAAATTCTTAAGCAAACATTCCTTGTCAAATTAATACATGTTCAAAACAAATGACCACAAATAAAATTGTTACCCTTTCTCTAATTGTACAGCTAATATTCTGTCTACATTAAACTTCCAATTAGAGATCTCACATATTAATTGTATGCCTTTTCAAGAATATTTGATAAAATTTCACTCATTGGTATTTTTGTAATACTTTGTAACAAATCACACAATTTTGCAGTTTAAACAAGACTCATTAGTAGTTCACAGTTCAGTGGTTCAGCAGCTGGGTTCTCTGCTCGGATCTCATAAGCCTCATGTCAGAGATGGCTCGACTGCATTCCCTTCTAGAGCTGGGAATTCTTTTTCTAGCTCACATGATTGTTGCAGAATTTATTCTTTGTGGTTGTAGGCTTCAGACCTCTGTTTGTTTGTTGGCTATGGGTCAGATGTCACTCTCAACTTCTAAAGGCTGCCTGTGGTTCCTTGCCATGTGGCCTCCTCCATGTACCCTGAAATAATTCTTTCAGGAAGGGCCAAACCCTATTAAAGGTTATTCCTATTAGTTCAGGCTGCTGTACTAGTCTTTTTCTTGATTAATTCAGGGCCAATTGATTAGTCATGTAATCGTGAAGTGATATCCTGCCATATCCACAAATTCTACCCACCCGTAAGGGTAGCATGTATATACAGTCTGTATGGGAGTAGGACCCTTGGTAACTTCTTGGAATTTTGCCTTCTACAGTGGGGAAATACTTGAATTTCAGCTCCCATAAATGTGGGAAGTAATGCTCAGGATAAGGAAAATCAGTGGGAATGTGCTTTTTTTATCTTTATTATTTTCTTCTATTTGTTTTTGCTTTTTTATGTCTTTTATTTTTAATTTCTCAAGGAAAGATGTGAGGATATTTCATAACTTTATTCTTTTCTAATAAATGTACTTGGTGTTAAAAAAACAATAAGACAAAATAACAAATTTCTTGCATTGTTAAAAAAAAAATCAGTGGCAAATTTTAAGAATTTAAGATGCACTTCTTCATCCAAAAGTGCCATTTGCTGTATTTCCTCATGTGATTACTCCAGGGGAGCTGTACACATTCTCGTACGGGTGTTGGGAGTGAGACAGGCCGGTGAGGATGATGTGCCATTTGATAAACTTTGAGTCATGGGGCTAGTGGGGAGACTATATAAGAAATAAATATATTGTTCTTTACCCTGTTCCGTTATATGAAAATCTGCTCAATTCCATTTTCTTTTAATCTGACAGAGGCTACAAAGCACAGACTGATGCAGTAAACCCCTCCCTGTCTCTGGCCCATTTTTAAAAAATCCATTTAAAAAGTAAAAGTCTGTATCTTTTAACTCTTTGTGCTGCGTTTGGAGTTTAATAAAGAAAAGTTTACTGAAGCTTACTAAAGTCTGTGTCTATAGAGTGTAATCTATCTTTACTGCCTTGTACACAGTCTTCTGTGATACAGACAGATGTGGTCAGGGGGACAGCAGATGTCACTTCCATATGGCTGAGTCTCAGGAAGTGAGCACCCAGTGACTACTGATGGACCCTCCATGACATGGCTCCTCTGCTTTTCTGCTGTGCTAGATTTGAGCAGTGCTGCTTCTGTCTCTCTCAATTATTGGAGGAGTAAATCACTTTTCTCCTCAGTTTTCCTTGTGGCTCTTGTCACTATATTGCTCTGTCAGCTGCTCTGCATGCATTCTGGCCATCTTTGCTCTCTGGGGAGGGCTTAACCTGTCCTCTATTTGAGCTTAACTCTCCCACCTCTGCCTTTGCCTCTTCATTTCTTATTTTCACAAGGACCTTTACCTACCAGTCTTCTCTATCTCTAGTGTGTTTTCAACTTTTGCCTCGCTACTTGGTTTCAGATGTAAATTTGCCCCTTGCTCTCTCAGAGAACTAATCTCAGCTTTCTTTGCTTTCTAAAGATTGTTAGATTTTTAGCGCAATAAGAAAGGAGAGGACGTGGAGAGAAGCCCATGACTATAGCCAGCCTGGTTTTCTCTGACCGGAACCTGGGACATGGGATATATACATAACCTCTAACCGGGGGTAGCGCGTAGAGTGCGTATAGATGACGCGTGAGGAGCTGATTGGAACCTTTCTAGTGCCACTGGGAAAGGAAAAAGGAAGTTGTCGTAAGGGAAGGAGGGATCCTTGATCCTGTCTCCCACTGCCCTAATATTGTATAACTTATTTTAGGGCAAAATCCTTTCAAAGATAGAATGTATTGAGCAGCTTTTCTCCTAGACTTTGTTTCCATCGAATGTTCAAAGCCTTACTTATAACTTGGATTTTTACCAGCTTCCATTTTTGAAGTGCCCTTGCTGTCACCAAGACATGGAGAAACTCATGCATGTCCTTGATCTCTTCCGCTCATCTCAGTTGAGGAGATGTGCTTGGTCTCTGCGCTCTTAACGATCCTGGGACTTTCCTGCTGAACTGTTGCCTACAGATCAGGGAGCCCAGGAGGGCTGTCCCTTAACATAGCCACAGAACTCTAGAGCAAATCCCAGTCTGTTGTGCTTCTACTTGAAGTCTTCCTGAGTGCTTCATCAAAAAAGTTCCGTTTCCTTCCTCTTCCATAGTACCTGCCTCTTGTATCCTTGCTTTTAAGTTAGTTCTGTTTTTCCTTTATAGGCATAAACCCAAATCTCCACATATTTGAAATTCTTTTTTATTTCTGTTTTGGTAGTACTGGACCTCAGAGCCCCGTACCTGCTAGGGAAGTGCTGTAGCACTAACTTAAACCCCAACCCATTTTTTAAAATTCTAATTCATTTTAATTAACTAATTTATATTTTATTTTGAGACTTGCTAAAGGTCTTGCTGAGTTGTCCAAACTGGCTTCAAAGTTGAAATCCTCCTGCCTTGGCCTCCCAAGTAGCTAGGGTTACTGGTATGTGCCATAGTACCTGGCCACGTAACTTGAGGTTCTTGAAATTGAGGATGAGGTCATTGAAATAAATCCATTCCTTCCAGAATTCTGTGTGAAACAGGAATAACTGCTTGTGAATGTCTCTCTTTTTGCCCAGGGCTAGGCACCATATTTGGTTTGCAAATGTAGAAGCAATTTCCAAAGTTTAAGGGAGTAAAGTATATTTTTCTCAGGAATTTAATGACTGCGAAGTCAGAATGAACTTTTGAGGCGGCTTCATATTTTCATTACTTGGCAAATTTTCAGTGTCTTTTTCTTCTATTTTTGAAAAGGAAACAGGAAGAGCGAGTACAACAAGTACGTAAGAAATTGGAAGAAGCACTGATGGCAGACATCCTGTCCCGGGCCGCTGACACAGAAGAGATGGATATTGAAATGGACAGTGGAGATAAAGCCTAAAAATATGATAGGTAAACTGATAGCAGACATAGAGGCACTTAGAACATAAGCTGCTTATTTTCTTGTTAGTTTTACTTTGTAGCCTCTTCTTCAGTGATTTAGAGTCCACTCTTCTACAAAGGTTAGGCGCGTGCTATTGTTTGGCTCCTCCATGTGTTTAAGGGCCACGGAAATCACTGCACCCATTTGTTTTCATTCTGTGAGATTTCACACCAAGGCAGCCACCTCCAAGGGATCCGTTGGCTCTTCTTTATTCAAACCATAGAAAATCTCTAAGGTGCCATTCAAGATATAAATAGTTCAGTTTTCAATTATACAGTACCGTTCACTCAAAATAAATGAGACTAAGTACATCCCTATCTATAAATGATCTAGGGTAAAGTCAATCATTATGAAGTAAAATCATCGTAAGTAGAAATTTTTTCAAAATACTGTATGTTTGGGTTTGGTGGTTATGCTTTTTCATTTTTATGCTCTTTGAATTTCCTTATTGTGCTAATTTAGTTAATTGTAGATAGAAAACATTCATAGAACCATACAAAGGGATACATGTCATTTCTTTGAAAATTAAATACATTAAAGATTACCAAAATAGAATATTTAAAACATTGGGGGAATATTTTGAGTACTTTTTATTTGTAAAATACAGTAAATGCACAATCAAGAATTAAAGCAGGTTCTAAGTGAAATTTAACTTTCTTACTATTATTTTTTTGAGTGTTGCTGACCTTTCACTGAGAAATCATTGAATTACTTATTTGTTTGTTTTTTTCTTGCAGGTAACTTTGGACTGACTTTCCCCAAGAGCAAATTACTAGAAATTGAATAAAAATGTTTCCACTGGATTTTGCCTGTAAGAAAAAATGTACCCGAGCCCATAGAGCTTTTTAATAATAGCACTAACCAATGCCTTTTTAGATGTATTTTTGATGTATATATCTATTATTAAAAAAAATGATGTTTATTTTGAGTCCTAGGACCTAAAATTAGTGTTTTGTAATATCAAGAAAGACCCTTAAGATGAAGCTGAGCTTTTAATGCAAGGTGCAATCTACTGGAAATGTAGCACTTACGTGAAATATTTGTTTCCCCCACAGTTTTAATATAAACAAACCAAGAGTACCAAATAAATTTCCCAATGAAAGATTATTGTGACTTCACTGTATATAAACAGATTTTTATACTTTATTGAAAGGGGACACCTGTACATTCTTCCATCATCACTGTAAAGAAAAATAAATGATTATATTCACAGACTGATTGGAACTTTTTCTGTTAAAGAGTATACACAATAAGTAGCCCCTCGTTAACATTCCTGATACACATTCAGTTTTGATCCTTGGGCCTTAGGTTTGAAATGGAGGTGGTGGAAAATAATTCATGCATTTGTGGTATGCCTCCAGATATTTTGGAAATTGTGCTTTCACCAGAAGTTTACATTGTCATCTAGCAGTGTATTTTTTTTCCTTGCCTGTGATTAGTTCTTCTGACAGTTCTATTTTTTTTAAAGGCTTTTTCTTTCTTTCAGCATGAGTTAGGTACACAAATACCTGTTAGGTGTTACTTGAAGTTCATGTTGCTTTTGCTAAAACAGTTTTCACTTTCTAGCATCCAATACCTTACTGAGGCAGAGCTACTTAGTGAACCAGATTGTGATTCTTTACTAGTCAGTATCCAGCCTCCAAACTGTTAACATATTTTTTGTGTTGAAACTCATCTGCCTAACTTTTATTACCACTTTACATCCTTTTTTTCAGTTAAATTTCATGATACCCAATTACTTAAGCTGGCATTACTATATTCATTCGTTACTAAAGTTAAAATATAATCCAAGGAAGGGGAGTGGTTATAAGCAAATTGAGACAAATTTTGAGAAATGGAGCAAAAAAATGGTGTTGTTCTATAGGAATAGGTTATGTACTTCTTATGCTTTCATTTTAAATTAGACCTACTGCCTAATTTACTGTCTTTATCAGCATAGCTGTGGGTTCAATCCCCAGCACCACAATAAATAAGTAAATAAATAATAAAACTGGAGTTCCCAGTGATGTGGTGAAGGAAACCAGTTCTGTACATTTTGTTATCATTACCTCCAGCTGCTTTTAATTCCCAAAGGAAAAGAGGAGGAGGAGGAAATTGGCAATATGACTGGCTAAACCCAGGGTGTTGTGCTTCTGGACCTTTATTGTCAAACTGTAACTAATTCGTGGAATTCCTGTTTTATATTCAACTTTGATCCCTAGGCCTTAGGCCCCAGATTTCCTTGGAAACAGCCCTGCTAGAAGATGAACAGGGAGACTTGTAGTCTCCAGGAGGGCTGTTGACAGATGGTCCCTGCTTTGGGTCCATCCATGTCCCAAGTGGGGTGGGTGGGGAATTAATATCAGTTTCTTTTTAAGAGCTAGTATGCCTAATTAGAAGGATAGCCAAAGGTTTTTTTCCCTTCTCCCTGCAGTTCATGAGAATTTATTTGCAATCAAGTTGGGGTAGTTGCACCTTGATCATACATTTTTACAATGCAATCCAACCAAGATATCTGTGATTCTCTAAACAGATTGGTAAAAGTGAAGTCACTGTACACACTCTTAAACTTTTTTCTTGTATACTTTGCTCAGGTAGAGAACAAAATCTGAAAAATATTACATGGTATCCTACTGGAGACCATCGTATAAGTCCAGGATGTTTCCAATATACTGACAGGACATGTCCAAAATCAAGTGTATCATCTCATCCCCACAGACTAACTGCCATCTTGCATTTCCCAACTCCAGTAAAAGCAAAGCAGAAGCAGCCCATCAGTGATCCACATGTCCCTTTTGTTTTCCTTGCTTGTGACATTTGTCAGTCCTGTTAGAACTACTGTATTAACTACACCTTTCACACGTACACCCCATCGCTTGTCCATCACATCTTCATGCAAACCTTCCCTCTCCTCCAGACTTTCATTGGCTTCCTTTATTTCATGTGTTCATTGTCCCTTTCTTTTCTCTTTTGTCCCTTCCATGTAGTCAACAGAATGATTCTCAAAATAGGGCAGTGTCGTTGAGTCCCTTCCCTGCTCAAAACTCCTCACTAGTAGGAATAGAGTAGTTTAGAGCTATTTTTAAGAGCAATCACTTTGAGATTAGAACCTGTGTCTGAATCCTGGTTTTGCCATTGTGTGACTTATCAGGTTACTGAATCTTTGATCCTGTTCCTCCTCAGTGAAATAAGAATAATACCTACCTCATAGAGTTATTGTGGGGATTCAGTGAGCTAGTTTATAAAGTGTTTAGCACAGTGCCTATGGTGTAGTGTGTATACACAGAATGCCACTGTTTTCTCCTGCTGTTATTTTTATGTCACTTCCAAGAGGCACTTTTGATAACCATAATTATCTCTACCCTAATACTATATTTTCAGTGCTCTGCTTATTTTCTTTGTAGAAAATTTCTGAATCTGTATTTTATTTATTTGCTAATTTTTTTTGGTCTATCTCTTACTAGAATGTGAGCTCCATGAGAGCAAGGATGTGTCTGTCTTGTTCCCTGTTTCAGCTTCAGCACTTGGCTTAGTTCCTTGTGCACAGCGAGCACTCCGTAAATGTTTGCAGAATAAATAGAATGGTTGAAAGGCCCCTTATGATCTTGTAACTGCCTCACTGTCTAGCCTCATTATATTACTGTCCCCTTGTATTTTTGGCTCAAGAAAATCTGTATTATTTGCTCCTTTTATCCCCTTGAGCCTTTGTGTCTTTGCACCTGTTGTCTCCTTTGCCTGCCTGACTACATGATAACTTCCTGGTCATTGGTCAAATCTCAGCTTAGAGCTGCCTCCTCTGTGACACACGCAGTTAGTCCAGGCAGATGTTCTTTTCCTCCTTCCAAGTTCCCACTACACTTTGTAAATACCTCTGTGGAAGCACTTTATTGTATTGTATTGTACATTTTTTGGGATGTCTGTTTCTACTATTACACTGTAAGCACCATGAAAGCAGAAAGTACGTGTTTTCATTCTAATTTCCCTAGGGCCTTGCATATTGCCTGGCACATATGAGCCTGTCAATAAGTGATGAATGAATTTGTGATTTAACAAAGAATCATGCAGTTGGAAAACTGTTGGATGTATGTGTTTTCAAGAAAAGGAGTGCCCTGGTGGCTTTCAGAGGCTTTTGGCTTTTTTTTTTTTTTTTTTTGCTCTAGAGAGGAGATCTAGAGAGTATTATGTAATCTCTTTGAATACAAGTTTACTTGTTTAAATTTAAAAATAATATAACTTGGGTAATATAGATCTTCATAAATTATTGCAAAAGATATCAAAGGCTTTGTGATCTCTCAAATGCTATAAAGTCCAAATATTTGCACTATTATATTTCCATAGTAAATGCTATGAGAAAATGTATAGCAATAAATTTTGAAGCTTTAAAAATGTTTGTGTAAGTCATCTTCAATGACTTAATCCATGAAGAACGTCTCTGGCCTGTGTTTCCTGGACACAAGGGACTTTAGTCTGACATTCAGGGCCCCAGAGCTCTCAAAGCATTTCTGTCAACATACTTCCATCTGTGCTGAAATAGTTGCTTATTCTGCTCGCATGCCTAGGACAGGATGGACTGCAAGGGTATACTGTACTGCGGAGTGGGGGTTGGGAGAAGGGGGGATGGGGCTGCCCCTGCCTCTAAACCTCCAGTGGGGCTGCCCTAGCTTAATCTTCCAGCTTGTTTTCTGGAATGTATAAGTGACCTCTATGCAAGAAAAATACTTCACTTGCCTCTACCAGGTAGGGCAAGGAACATTGGCTATATTAGGGTTACCTGGGAGTAGCTGTTGGATTGGGGCTTGAAATTATGGGCGATTTAGTCAATCTGCATATCTCATAGGATCTTGGGTAGAATATAAAATTTAAATTTGCACACTGATTATAATGACAGTTTTTGGTAATAGTTACTCTTTCAACTATTTAGCTTTGCTTTTGTGAGAAGAGCATAAAAGTGTTCTCCTTTACATAGCATTTTATAATTTACCGAACATGTTCACTACCGTTAATGTCATCTTTAAAGGTTAACCACGCAGTAGGTACATATCCTTTTCATTATCCTCATTTAAGAGTTACGGAAACTAAAAACTCAGACAAATGAAATGATTTATCCAAGGTGTAGAGAGGGGGATCTGAACACAGAAGTCTTCTCTTTCTAGGATACTATGATCTTCAAAACTGCCCTATGCAGGCTGCAAAGCTCCTTTTCTGTGACAGAGAAGGACATAGTTGAGTTGTTGAGGTACAGTATGGCTATCGCATAAAAGTTTAATAGAGGGAGGAGTGATTCTTTAAAGGAAATCTGGTCATTTTCTGTGTGAACAGCTCTTTGCCAACAAAATCCTCTGTGGAGAAATCTTTTCCCAGGATTATATCTTCTATGTAAGAGATAGGGAACACATAGCTTGTGAGTCACAGAATGTCAGGCATTTTTTTTTTTAATTTGGGATTTGCTATTCTCTCCTTTGTAGCACATGCAGCTTTTTGCTTCCTGAACCTGACTCTCAGGTAATTCTGGCAGCTGTATGTGACTATATAGCTATATATAGCCCCTGAGGATGAATATTCAAAGTAGGGTATGCACAGTTATAAAACCGCTCATTGGGAGGAAGATGTTTGACCTAATATATTTTTCCTTCTCATGTTTTTGTTATTTTAATTTTGAGTGTTTTATTATGTACATATTTGTAGAGTATTACCTGATAAAAAATTTTAAATAAATATCCATAGGTTTGGGACATACTCTTTAAAAAAATATTACTAAAAGACTTTGAGATCATTACTCCCTTGCAGGTACAGGGGTCCTTGTACCCCTGGAATCAAAGGGCCTGCCAATGTCTTGCAGTTGTAGACAAAGTTGTATAATTATGTGCTCTTTCCCTTGAGTCGTAGCCATAGCTTCTATCAAATTCCCTGCAGGAATTTAATTGAGCAAAAACGAGTCACCAAGGGGTGGGCCAGTGATTTCATTCCATTGAAGCTTGTACTGGTTTAGGCTGACACAAATTAAGATCATCTGTACCCTGATTTTTCCATTTTGGTTTAATGAATTTATGCTAATGAAGTACCCAAGATAGTGCTTGTCTTCCCCAGTGGTTATGTGTTTCATAAATAGAACTCATTTTTTTCCCCTCAAAAACCAAAAAGCAAGCAGAAAACAAAACAAAAACCCTGTTGATTTTTTAAGGGATTGGAGTATACTCTGGGGGAATTACTTTGCATTTTCCTGACTGGTTTGATTCCTTTGGAGTGAGAGAACAAAAGTAAAGAGTTTTTCTGTGTTAGGGAGGATGATAAGAAGCTGTAAGAAGCCTTGTTGCACACCACATGATTTACTCAAAGGCTGTAGACTCAACAAAGACTAGTTATATTAAAATAGAAATGTATAAATGGGAAGGCTGAAAATAGCAGTATAGTAGAATGCACTGTTTACGATGCAAACCCTTCATCATAAACAGGGTTATGATTAAAACTCTTCCCTTTCCTCTCTCTACCTCAAACACAGAGAGTTACTTATTATAATGTCATAAATGAGAAAACCACAACCTTACAGCTGTGACTGTTATTTTTAAAAACTATTGCAGCTTGTGGAGGAAAACAGACTTAACAGAAACTGCTGTGGGAATGGGAGCAATTAGTCATCTAACACATGCAAACACCTAACACAGCATCAGGGTGGGCACATTATTATTCAATTAAAAACAATTGAACTTTCCTGGAGATTAAATTCATTCAGGGAATTAATGAGTTTTCTGTCACTGTGACAAAATACCTAAGATAATACATTTATAATAAAGAAAGTTCTATTTTGGCTCACAGTTTTGGTGGTTTCAGTCCATTGCTGGCGGATCCTTTGTTTTTGGGTCTATGGTAAGTCATTGCATCACCATGGGAGTGTATGCAGAGGAAGCACATGGCAGTGGGAAGCAAAGACAAAGCAAGGAAGTGGACCAGGAACCCAGTAGTCCCTTCAAGGGCACCCCCCCCCATTATCTAATATCCTGCTGGGACTCAGCTTTTAAAAGTTCTACCACCTCCCAGTACAGACATACTAGGGACCAAGCCTTTAATACATGGGCCTTTGAGAGTCACTTATCTCAACTATAGCAGTCATAATCTTTATTTTTCTGAAATTTTGAAAAATAAATTTTATATAGTCTATTGCTATATTCCTAAAGATCTGTAGAGATGCAAGAAGAAATAGGGGCAAGAGTTAGAGCAGGAAGATAATTCAAACTACTCAGGAAGATTTCTCCGAGGTAGAAATAAATGTAGCAGTGAAGGAATTTATACTCAGGAACATGCCTACTTAGTACTTTCTTGTTAATTCAAGTGTTGAAAACTAAACTTAGCTCATATTCTCAAATACTCAGGAACTTGCCTACTTAGTACTTTCTTGTTAAATCAAGGGTTCAAAACTAAACATAGCTCATATTCTCAAAAATAAAAATGAAAATAAAAACTTTTCATATCTGTATTTAAGCACCTGGTGTGTGGCAGACATTTAAGGTGGGTTAGCCCAACAGCCATTCACTTTTATGTCACCTTTATCCTCCCAATTAAGACTACATGTTTGGATTTCCAACAATCATTGTGTGTCCTTGAGGAGAAGACATGAGGATGAGAAGCTGACATTACAAGGCTGGTAGAGGGAAAACCAACAAGAGCTTCACTTACTCAATAACATTCTTCCATTCTTACCAGCCCTAATAATACTTCCCTTCTGTTCAATAATACATGTGTGCATGCTTCATTAATTCTTCTTTAAAACTAATGCTAACTGGCATGTATTCAAACTTTAAACTTAGCTTTGAACCCTAATTCTCATTGGTCTGTGGAATCCTTATTAATATTTTTTCTCATTGTCATAGTTTCATGTTACTGCTCATAAGCAGGTTTCTGTTAACCCTCTTCCCAGTTTACTACAATCATTTCTTATCTGTTTTTTCTCTCTCCCTTTACACTCCATTTTGTATATTGCTAACAGATCTTTTTCATATACCCTGTAGGTTCTATGATATTCTGGGTCACATTTGTAGTGGGCTTTTATCCTTCTGTACCCAGCCTGAATCTCTTAAGTGACATTTTGACCCTTGGTCTGTGCGCTGCACCTGCCTCCAAATACTTTCCTTCATACCTCATTGGCCAGATCTGGGTAATATGCTGATTCCTAAACAAGTCTCTGAGAAAGAGAGTTGGATTTACTGTGGACAGCTTAGACTAATCATGGGAGTGATGTGGCAGTTGGGGCGCTAATCACAGACACTTGCTTCAGTCTTCCATCTCGAACTGTTCACTGTTCTTTTGTGCCATAAATTCTCTTATCTTTGTGCTTTCACTTTTCATTATTTCTTTATAGACTTAGCTTTCCCCTTCACTTTCAGTCCAAATCTTGTGTTCTTTAAGCCCAAAAGCATCCCATCTATTTCTTAAAGGCTTGCCAAGTGCGTTTTTTCCTCCCATCTGTCCTTTCTTAGTTGCATGACTCTGCTTGACATATTTGTATATGCCTGTTCCTCAAATGTTTCTCATCTTACCTAGCTTGCACATTCCTGAGGGACATGAACAATAACTTTGAAAAGGAGTAAATCTGGAGACAAATTCACTAATTATAGTAAGTACAGTTCCTGCCATTAGCCATCTGCAAAGTTTAAGGGAACACTTTCACATGTGACCACTTTTGCTTTGACACCAATTGTAGGTTTAGGGAATTTCCAAAACCACCCTCAGATTTGATAATTTTTTTATAGAAACTCAAAGAATTCATTAAACTATAATATTCATGATTATATTTACTGTAAGAAAAGAATACAGATTAACACCCACAAGACAGATACACAGGGGACAGTGTGGGAGAGTTCCAGAAACCTCCACTTTCCTCTCTCTGTTGAATAGGAATGCACAGCCCTCCTTGTTATGTGTGTGAAATTCACAGGTTATTGTGAACCATCAAAGTCTAGAGGATATTTTTTTTTTTGAATAAAACTAGTGCTTCAATAGGGAAGCATGGTTGACCGATTGATTGCCCAGGTAATTGAACTCAAGTCTTCAGGTTGACTAATATCATGTAACTCAAAACTCTTACCATAAACCACCATCCACCACCCAATTACTGTCAGGTGTGGTTGGCTGCACTCTAAAATTCATTATGACCAAATCCAACCCCAACAAACAATACTGTTACTGGATATGATCTAGGATGCTTCCTAGAAGACAAGGGGCAAAGGAAGGCCAGTCTTCTCCTTGGGCAATACCAAATTCTTTAATATGCACTCTGTGATAAGTTTTTTTGCTGGCATATACTGATATGGCTATTATGAGGCCATTTGGCAAAATTCCAGTGATAATCAAATTAATATGTAGATATGCTAGAAAAATAATACTTCAAGAGTAGTTAACATTTAATGCCATTACTTTAAAACTTTATTTTTCTGCTCTCTTATTACTATGGAGGAATATTTCCTTGCAATCACATGAAGGTAGAGAACAAATTACACAAGATAATTAAGACACAATTGCCATTTTTCTTAATCCAGAGCAAATAAATGGTTTAGGAATAAATAACAAAGACATAATTTGAATAATCTTGCAAACACTTTACCTCCTGGTATGAAAAAGGCAATGATTTCCATTAAAGTTCAGCAATAATACTTAATTATTGAAGCAATTACAAAGGCATAGGTCTTTCTTATCCTTAATATTTCTAGATCTTTTTAAAAAATCCATCCTTTTCCTATACTTTCCTATATTAGATCTTATTTTGGTTTTTATCTACAGTCATGAAAAGGATACCAATTCAGTGGTATAGGATAAGAGAACAAGTTTTAAAATGTGTCATTTTTACAATGAATTCATTATTTCTGGGGAGTTGTGAGGTTCCAAAGTCAGCATGATAGTGAATAAAATCTCTCTTACAGTTTCTTCCTATGTGGTCAACATTATCCTAGAAAACTCTCTAAACCTTCTATAAAGTACACCAACTAGGCTTATATAACTCTATAATCCTAAAAATTTCTGTGTATTTGTGTATAAAATTTTATAAAGTAATTCTAATAATTAGCGTATGATTCTTAATTTAGGGCAATGCCCTCCTACCCACCCACTAGCATTACTGGGACATATGGCAATACTGAAATAGTTTTGGTTGTCACAGTTGGAGACATCAAGTGGATAGAGGCCAGGATCCTGCTAAAAATCCTACAACACATGGGACAAACTTCACAAATAGAAGTATTGCTAAAACCCTGTCCTAAAGAGAGAACGAGTGAGGAGTGTGAGAGATATAGACTAGATATATCTAAGCATTTGTTGTCTTTATTTATTTTGTCTTTATAAATGTCAGTCTCTAGAGATGAATAAGAGGGTAGGGTGTTCTAATGTGCTGTGGCATTCTTGCAGGACAACCCACCATTTTGGTGTTTAAGAAAAAAAAAGTATATTTGCATTTTACATTCTATACACTGTCATTCAGTTTTTTTTTTTTTTACTGCAGTTCTGAGTGTTGACAAGTGAACAGTTATATATTCACCACCATAACTGTGAAGAACAGTCTTATTTCCATCCAAAATTCCTTCATGTTCCTCCCTTGTCATCAGTTCCTTCCCTACTCTAATCTATTATCAAACACTGACCTGCTTTTTTGGTCCCTATAATTTCACATTTTCAGAAATGTCATATAAATTGAAGCATGCAATGTGTTTAGCCTCTTTCACTTTGCACAATGCATCTGGTAATAATTCATGTATCAAAATTCATACTTTTATTGTTATGAATACTTCTTTATCCATTGATAATTGCTCATGTTTTACTATCAAAATTCAATAGCCTTAATACATCTTAAAAGATTTGCTCATTTCTTCAAGGATCAAGACTAATCTCATTTTTTTTTGTGTGTGCTGGGAATCAAACTCAGGACCTTGCACTTGCCAGGCAGGTGCTTATGCCACTGAGCTATATCCCCAACCCTTCATATTTTGAAAAAGAATTTTTTTTGGTATTTTTTGGTGCTGGGAATTGAACTCAGCCTCACGCTTGCTAGGAAGGTGATGTGCTGCTAAGCTACATTGCTGGCCCTGAATTTCCAAATTGAATATCAGTCTTATACACAAATAAGGCAATTTAGCTATTTTATCTTTTGCGTTAGAGAATTATATTCATTTATCTTAATTTTGCATGTGCTCAGGATTGTGCTGGGTACAATCATGAATGTACAAAACACTTTCCAAATGTGATTTGCATCCCAGCAAGATATTGAGAACCCTGCTGGAAATTGTTATCACTCTTAATGGGATTGACTAAAAGTTGCTTACTGAAGGGACTCAATGAGACTATTCACAGAAGTATGGATAGTATTTTAACCAATGTCCAGTCATCAGCCACACCAGGAAGTCAGTGGGCAAGTGATAAACTCTATTGAGGCAGCCTCTTGGATCAATGGGCATGGCAGAGGAGGATGAATGGGAGCCCAGGGCACGATGAGTAACCTATAGGCCCTTTCTCATTTCTCACTGTGGCTTGCTGTAAGCTCGGTGGCTGTCTTTCTCATGATAGTCAAACATGGAATTTATAAGTCATAAGTACATCTTCTTTTTTTTTTGTTTTTTCATTTAAAGAGAAAAAAACAGGAAAAAGGTAGAAATATTACAGAATTTCAAGAAAAGAAGATAAACAGTAAGAAATCACTAGTTGAAAAATTACACATTGTTCTTTTAGAAATAGTTATTCAAGTTACAGGATTAAAACACACAAAGTGGACACTCAAGCAATGAGAGTGCAAACAGATCTGTTCAACAATCCAACAAGAACCTAGAAATATGGTTATCAATCCCACACACCTAAATATACATACAGCTATATCTTTTATAGTGCTTCCTATTTCCTCTTTTTTTACAATAGCAATTCTACATTTTTAAAATTTTATTTAAAGAGAAGAAAAAAAAAAGGAAAACAGAAAAAAGGGTAGCAACAATGCAGAATTCTAAAAGAAAGAAAAAGGAGAATGAGAAAAAGCCCCACTAAGAAATCAGTAATTTATAAATTACATACTGTTATCCTGGATGTAGTTGTTCAAGTTACAAAGTTAAAGGGTACATAGTAAATATTCAGTCAGACTACAAAGAGTTCTGCTCAAAGATCCAACAAAGATTCAGCAATATGGTCATCTATTTTACACACTCAAACATACATGCAGTTATATCACTTAGAGCACTTTATTTTCCTTTCTTTTTTACCATAACAATTACACATTTTGGTTTTATTACACTTGTAGTTCTTATTTACTTTTTACACCAGAGACACAATATGATATTTATAAATATGTTTCTTATTTATTTCACTAATGAGGATCGTCTCAAGTTGTATCCATTTGCCTATGAAGGCCTCAAGACCATCCTTTTTGATAGCTGAGTAATATTCCAATGTATAAAAATGCCACATCTTTTTCATCCACTCTGTGGTTTATGGACATCTTAGTTGTTTCCAGGATTTAGCTATCACAAATTGTGCAGCTATGAACATGGGTGCCCATATATCACTGTGATATGAACCTTTCAGTTCTTTGGGGAAAATGCCCAGGAGGGGAATAGCTGGATTGAATGGGGCTTCCAATCCTAGTCTTCTGAGAATTCTCCATATGGATTTCCATAATGGTTGCACCAGTCTATATTCCCACCAGCAGTGGAGCAGTGTTCCTTTTTCCCCTGCAACCTCGCCAACATTTGTTATCAGTTGATTTCTTGATGGCAGCTATTCTTTCCAGAGAAGGGGGAATCTCAATGCTGTTTTAATTTGCATTTCTCAAATATCCAGTAATGGTGAACATTTCTTCATGTGTTTATTTGCCATTTGTATATCTTTCTCTGAGAACTGTGTGTTCATCTCAGATGCCCATTTTTGGAGAGGGTCTTTGAATTTGGGGGGATTGATGTTTTTCAATTCTTTATATATTCTGAACACAAGTCCTTTGTCTGAGGGGTTGCTGGTTAAAATTCTTTCCCACTCTGCTAGTTTTCTTTTCACTCTGTTGGTGATTTCTTTTGAAGTGCCAAAACTTTTCAATAATGTGAGATCCTATTTGTTGATTCTTTGAAGTGTTTCCCATGAAGTTTGTGTTTTGTTCATGAATTCTCTGCCTACCCCTATGTCTCCAAGGCTTCCACCTACCTTGTCTTCCAGTTGGTTTAGTGTTTCTGTTTTAATATTGAGGTCTTGATCCATTTAGACTTTAGTTTTGTGCATGGTGATATGCATTGATCTAGTTTCAGTCTTCGGCATGTAGAGAGCCAATTTTTCCAACACTATTTATTAAAGAAACTATCCTTCTTCCAGTGGACATATTTAGCCCCTTTGTCAAATATCAGGTGGCTGAGTGTCTTTGTAGTTGTGCTTGCATCTTCTAATCTGTTCCATTGATCCTCAGGTCTATTTCTTTGCCAGTACCAAGCTGATTTGATCACTGTGGCTTTATAGTACTGTTTCAAGTCAGGAATTGAGAT